>MU226385.1:474550-489137 GCA_018584345.1 Thuja plicata
AATGGTGACACCCCATCCACTAGATCTGGTGACATCACTACATCTAACTAGATTGCACAAGTAAGTATGGAACTGCATTATCACAAGTTTTACTATGCATCGGTTCCATTACACATAGTTCATATTGAAATATAAGCATGAATAAAGATGCAATATATTGTTACTTGTTAATCTACTGAAAAGAAACCATTGGTTATTGGGCACAATATGCATCAGTGAACACACACAGAAAAGTTAGTAAGACTTACTGGAATGTATCGGTCGTTACACAAGCTAAGTGTAAACTGACAGATATCGGTGAACATTGAATCTACAAAATTTGTTGTCGCAATATCACCGACAATCATCGGTGAAGTCTCCAAAACTGTTAGCTACCCCGATGATTTGCACAAACACCAGAGATGTCATAAATGTCTTTACCGACAAAAGTAGTCTTCATAAACTGATGAGTTGATAAGCATTGATGAAAACTTAGGGCACCAAAAAGTATAAAATCTCGATGGGCAAGCACTTTTTTGCACCCATGATTTTCGAGCAGAGCAGAGCAATTTTAGTGTAGTTTGAGAAGTGACCCAGCAGAAGGAATTCACTAAGCATTCAGATTCAAAGGAGATCATAGACATTCAGTAAGTTCATCCACACACCGATAGCACTGTCTTTAATTTATAGAAAAGCCCTGAATTTCAAAAAAATGATGGCATCAAATTCTAGGGTAGAGAAAATTAAGGATGACAAGAAGAAACCTTTTAGACTTGTCAAAAGAGGAGCATGTGCCAAACCTAAGTATAAGTTACAACCTAAGATAACCTCTCAACCAGATGATTCCAGAGCTTTCTCCTGAATCCCAGCTAGGGTTTTATTGGTCGAGGATGTTAGGTCCTACATTCATTGTAAAATCTCAAAGATAGGAGATATGGACCTTGATAACATGCACGCGACACTTTGTGATGAAGGTGGAAAGCTCAAAGAAGAGCATAAACACTTGGAAGTCAAAGGACTGACAAATGCACTTCATTTTCCTAGGGTTTTCAAAACAAAGTGGATCAAAATTGTTCTAAGAAGAATCCATCACAACACTTTATGGTTGAAAAAACCAATGGCTATAACAAAGGACGTTATACATGTCGTGACAGGTTATCCAACAACTGACAAACCTCAGGCTCACAAACATCCCTCTCTTGCAGAAGTGGAAAGGTTAACTGGTGCAAAATCAAACAAAAGGGCACTGAAAGTAAATACTATTACTGATGAAGAGCTGAAGTTTGGAGCATGCGTAGTTGGATATAAGATATTCCAAGCTAGCAGAATGAACAGTATTTCAAGCACTGCAATGAGCACAGGTTATAAAATCATCAAACAGGGGAAGAAGATGGATCTAGCAGAGATCCTATTGCATCAATTTGAGGAGAACATGTGCACCATAAGGTCCTCAAGGACAAACACATGTAAGTTCAGTTCCCTCATAATGTGTATATTCTTTTACTTCGAAGAGTAATTTCCTTCAATAGGAAAAGTAGCATGGGATACAAGTAGACCGATCACCATGCAAATAAGTGAATTCATTGAATCACTTGGTACAGATTTTGACAATGTAATCCATGAGTATTTTAAGACAATTAAGGAAATGCTACAAGCTAGGAGTAGAATTCTTGAAAGTCTGATAGAGGAATACAAAGAAGATATTTGTTTTATGGTGGATACAAATTTCACCTACATTCAAGCTGTAGTTCCTAGGAAATCATGGCTTTCCAAGATTGAATATGAAATTAAAAAAAGGTTAGCAACAGAAGGCATTAAGGCATTGCTAAATGAACCCATTGACAACAAAGAACTAAGATTTGGTACCTATGAGGAAGCCAAACAAAAGATTAAGTCAACTCTTGTTGTCAAGAAGGCTGTAAAGCAGTCTAAGAGAATGGTAAAGAACCTGAACAAGAACTTGAAAATATCTTCTGATGGAGAAGATGAAGAAGAAATTAAGAAGGAAGATAGTAAGGAGGAAGACACCAAGGAACATATTCCCATTGGTAATACAACAGAAACAAATGAATCAGAAGAAGAAAAGTCTGATTCACCACATCCTCCTCCACCTAAAAAGTCTAGAACTAGAAGCCAAATGACACAAGATGTTATTTCTTCACCCATGGTCAAAGGAAAAGTGTACAAGAGGAAATTTTCACCTCAAAAGGCTAAAAAACCAGCAAGGGCACCTGCAAAGAGAAGAAAATATGTTCAAACTGATGAAGAATTATAAGATTTAGCAATGGATGAACCTGACACTGTCAGACTAGCAAAGGAAAAAGAAAAGGTTACATCACCATTTGATAACATTGATGACATATGCAAGTACATTTCTGAAGCTTCATCTATTAGACATCCAAAAATTAGGAAATGGTTACAAT
The DNA here is from genome assembly GCA_018584345.1 of Thuja plicata. Classification (NCBI taxonomy): domain Eukaryota; kingdom Viridiplantae; phylum Streptophyta; class Pinopsida; order Cupressales; family Cupressaceae; genus Thuja; species Thuja plicata. Next base: position 476,953 of record MU226385.1, read on the forward strand.
GGGATACAATAGAACAAAATAAAATAGAAGATGCACTGATTGCAAAAATGTGTAAACACTATTATATTCCTATGCAATACACTTCACAAGATGTTCCACAAGAACTTTTGGATAAGATATCCTCTAGATTTACTTTTTCACTACATGAGGAGAAAAGGGTAAGAGAAAGAGTACTAGTCTCTCTTATGCCTCCTGAATCATTAAGAGAGGAAATCAATGAATTCATGGAGAAATATACAAAGAAATTCTCACCAAAAATGAGAGCTTACAAATTTCTTCAAGGAAAGCTTATAGAGCTAGAAGATGACACTCATCTAATATGGAGTGGAATACTAACTCCTAATGAAGAAAGAAGTCTTGAAAAGCAGCCTATCAACAAAATAGGTAACTCAACAGTTAAGTTAGAGAATGAAGAAGTACAGATCACATTCCAGAAAAAAACAAATATTATAGATGAGGATTGGTCAAAAGATGGCCAACATGATCAAGTACTGGATAGCCCCATCCACATAAACTTAGAGAATGAAGAAGTTTCCAAAGAGGAACTAACAATTAAGGGTAACTTAGATGTTGATATGAATGATGATTCATGGTTAGACAACATTGTCGACACCATCACAGGAAAAGACCCTGCAATAGAGATCCAAAAAGATGAAGACATCAATGCTACAAGGGATAATACCGATGGACAGGACATAGCTATTGACATTGCAATTGTCAATACACCTACAAATATGAATATATTAATAGATGTTATTGATATACAGTCAACCCAAGAAAAATCATCTAAGAAAGATGATGAAATACTCAAGGATATGGATACTGATCAAAACCAAGGTGCATCCAACACTTCTAAGGATACCGATACTGAAATGAAGGATGCAACCAATGAGCAGAAAGATGTATCAAAAGAACAACAACAAAAGGTAGATAAACCAACAGAGGATACATCGAAAAAGGTTGAAGAGAAAGACAAGAGTGAGGAAGTTAAGAGAAATGAGGAAATGAAACAAAAGGAAGATTCATCTATTGAAACACCCAAGGTACGTGAGGAGACATCTTCACCAAACCAGCCAGTGAACACTGAACATGTACAAAAGGATGTCTCATCCTCTCTACACTCACCAAAAAAATCAACTCAATCACAAGCCTTACAAATGGTGGTACATCAATCTGCCACCAAGCCAAAGAAGGAGAAGAAACAGGTAGTAAAGAAGGATATAATGGTTGTGACACTTGATGAAGTCATTGAAGTTCCAAACTGGGACATTACCACTTTGGACAGTGACAAACTTCAAGAGTTTGGAGTGCTCTGTCAAAGAAAATCCATACAGAAGAAGATGATACAACAACAGAGATAAAACATGGCACTTGACAAGGCTAAAGAGATACTCCACCAACTGGTTCCTGAAGTAAAAATTGACAAAAATACTTCAGTTAAGGAACAAATTGCTATTCTTACCGATGCTATTACAGAGAAAGGGATAGAGGCCGACCAAGCAATGGAAGAACATGCAGAGAAGAAATATCAATTCAAGTTAATTGATAAAATCAGCCAAGAAGTGGCATTGAACAAGGTCAAGCTCTCAGAACTTAGTGATGAATTGGAGCCAATGATTGCTGAAGCAATCACCTTAGTTCAAAAGATGTGCACACTTGAGAAATTTGCTAAAGAGAACAGTGACAAACTTGTAGAAATTGACTCAAATGTCACAAAGAGTGCACAAAGCCTAACCTCACATGCCAACAACATAAAGGCACATCATGACACGGTCATTGAGGCCAATAGGATAAGGTAGGAAATATGGGATGCTGAGACTCAATTTAGAGGTGAGATCACTGAACTTCAAGTACACATTCTACCAAATCTTACAATTCTGCAGCAACATATTTCAGCAGCAAGAAATCTGATAGCAACCCTGGAGATGTCTATAGTAGACAACATCTATGATATCCATGTAAGGATTTCACTAGAACACATGGCTCTAGAAATGTTGAAGGAGAAATGGGAGAAAATGATGGAGGAAGTCAAGTCCTCACATTGCCACCTTTTTGAAAAGTTGTAAGTACCTTTGCCTTTAGAATGAAAAAAGGAGGAAAGGCAATGTATATAGTTATGTACAATACATATATCGTACAATACATATATCAGTTGAAAAAGAAAAATAAAGGATATATATATATATACTTACACTTACCAGAATATACATAGGGGGAGTCATTCAAATGACTAAGGAAGGAGTATACACAGCTGTACATACTAATACACTCAGTATGTTGCACATATCATGTTTTTGATACTAATGTCAAAGGGGGAGATTGATGACATAATTTTTTCCATTAGTATACTCAGTGAAAAACACAGACAAAAATAATTATCAATAGACATCAAGCATTACTGGCGAATCACAAGCAGTACCAGTGAAATGCAAGCATACCCGACAGAACAAAGATTTTTGAGAAAAGCTAAGTATAGAATTGACAAGCATCACCGATGAACACAAGCATCACCGACGACATAGTTTTCAGAACAAACCTGACAGGAATAGAAAAGAATACCCGATGACATGTTCAAGAAAGGAACACCGATGACCAAGAACACCGACCGTCAGAACCGACAGTCAGAAAAGCCGCAAATTGTGGATCTGATTTTGTACACGACAGATTAAGCAAAGTTATTCTATTTATAGAATTGTTATTTGTTTTTTATGGTCATGCAAGTTTTATGTAAATGCTTTAAAGCATCCTAACGGATCTAAAGCATATCTAACTAAAGATCAAGGTCAAGTTGTAAACCTTGGATCTAGAGTTAACTTGCGATGCATGAATCAAGAATTGAACCTAAACTAGTATAAATAGATGTTCATACTCAATTGTGAGTACATGAATTCTTTATTATTGATAGCCATGAAGAGCATCTAAGGAGCAGAAGGCAGAATTAATGCAAAGATCATAAATATAATACATAAGTTATCAAGAACACACAGAGGCTACCGACGAGCAGATAAAGGTATTATTCAATCATGGAAAGATGATTACTAATATGTATGAAGCTTTATAGGATCTGTTATCAACAATTAAAGATTGCATATATCATCAGATCAAAGACTTATGTAGTTGCATTCTAACAAGTGCATCACATCTAAAATCCTTTTGTAGAAGGTGGACTTAACCGTTCTCTCTAAATCTCTTAACAGAGTGCACACTTAACAGTGTTGCTAAAGCTTCAAACAAAGTATATCTTAACATGTCTCCACTGTAAGACTCCTAATAGGGTAGGTCATCAGAAGTGACCAATTGTAAGCCTTAACCGGCCCCTTCTTATCTGCAGATAGTGAAGTTTTGTGGGTAACTATCGCCAACGCAGTTTTTACTTCCTTAACAGGAGTTTTCTGTGATATCATATCTTGTGTCATGTGTTATCTACTTTCATGAATGTTTCTATTATGGTTACATACTAAAAAGAATGTATGATATGATTACATATGCATAAAGAAAGATGAACAATTAGATAAGATAAATTACAACTGATGACTAAGGGTTAATGGGCTAATACAGAAAAATTTTAAAGGTATTGATTCACCCCTCCCCTCTCAGTACATCATCTCAATATAATTCCAACATGGTGCCAATGGTAAAATGTTGGCACCATTCTGAATTTTAGAATTCATGGAAAAGGATCGAATATCCAATACATATCGAACATCTTATATGTGCGATATAAACTTTGGCAGTGGGTCATTTTTCTAATTCCAATAGTCCCTACATTCTTTTCGTAGGTGACAATAATGGGTTTTTAGACATGAACAGACAAAATAGGACTTTTTGTAGCATCTTTTTGATAAATTGCTCATTGCCAATCATTTTTCATCATCCTTTTGGATTTATAATGGGGAGCACCAGTCATCGAAAGAATTAAAAAAAGAGATAGGGAAATTCATAGGAAGAGGAGACATGGTATGTTAAATATTAGTGATGGTGAGGCCCTATGTCCACCCAAAAATGTTATTTCAAGTAAAGAGGAGGTTTAATTTAAAAATATTGAGCATGATTTTTGAGAATAAGAATGAAAATTTAAAGATTGAGAATGAAAATGTAGAGATTGAGAATAAAAATGTAAAATTTGGGCATGAAAATGTTGCACAAGATATTCAATTTGGGAATGAAAGTGTAGAGATTAGAAATGAAAATGTTGTGCAAGATATTCAATTTGGGATTGGCATAGAAAATGATTTTCATGAACCAAATGAACATTATAAAACTCTAACTTACATGAGAAATGAAGTCCCTTATGTGGAAGAAGGAAAATTTCCAAATTCAAGACCTTCAAGAACACCAAAATGGTTACTTGAAATTGATAAGAACATTAGGATAAATCTTGAAGGAAAGAGATCAATAAGGACTGTTTGGTTATGGGATTCAAAACATTTTAATGAATTTTTTGGCAAGAAGACATTGACCGAGCAATGCCAACTTTTTGTACAATTTATAAAGATGCAAAAGATGAGATCTATGCTAGCAAAATTAAAGATTCGTGTGAACAAGAAAATGGAGAAAAATGCTATTATTGTGAGAAATATTTTTAATGCTCTCAATTCTATTGGAAAGAATATAAAGGAAAAAGATAAGAGAGTTTCTCTAAGGTTTATTACAACCTCCTTTATAATTCATTATTTGAGAAAGGATCACTTTATGACACAAACTTGTGTTGATCTCAATATACATCATAAAACTTTGGATAGAGCACTAGTACGAATATAAAGAATTGGGGATTCTCTTCAAAATGATACATGGGATTTTGGTGGAGGCTTCCACATTTTTATAGGAAGCTAAATGATAGTGTGAAGGAGGATATTTAACTATTTTGGCACTCTAACTTAAGAGTGTCACAAAATTTTAAGGATATCTTGAAGTTAATAATTAGAGATTGAAATTGTACACCGCATCCGAAACATTACTTGGAAGTAAGTCAAACAACTTTGCTCAAAAAAAAATTGAGACACATCCAACATTGCAAATATCACAAAGGGATTTTGAATCCTTAAATCCATTTTATTGTGTACCTCTGAAGAATCGAAATACTTGTTGTTGCAAACTTCATGTGGATTTTTCAATGCACCATGAACTATTATGCTACATTCTTTCTACTTTGCATAGTAACTAAATGTTGCAAGTTTGTGGTGCAAGTCATCTTATGAAATTATCAAGAGACTTGCTAGATATATTTTTATGTCATAGAGATTATGGTTGTTTCTTCTATAGAAATGTTTTCTTAAGTTATAAGTGCTCACAATGCGGTGGATTGTTGAAGTTTGTTTCATGTTTTCATGAGGGCAGTGAACATGAATTTGGAAAGAAAATTGTTCAGAAAAAGATATACGAGATGGTCAAATATACTTTGAAGAGTGGAGGTGAAGGTTCCAGATGTGATTTGGTTTCAGAAGAATGTAGTGTTGCTGATTTTATTTCATATTTAAAGGAAAATATTCTCTACAAGCATGCAATGCATAGTCATAGGTCTTAGTGGTTGGATCAAAAATTCAAGATGTGTAAGGACTCTTTCATGATTGGCACTATTATATCAGTGATTTTAATTTAACAGAAAACTAAACATTTCAACCACAAAATGAGTTACAAGTTTAGTATTACAATTCCATTCAAATTGTTATTTTTGTCCACATAATATATAAACATTCCCCTGATAGTGCAGAATAGGACATGAAGATAATCAGAGAGTGCCATTTTTATATGAGCGATGATAGATTTCACTCTTTTGAGTATGTGTAACATTTTTTTGAGATTTTTTTCAGTTCTTCTGTGAAAAAGATACTACAATGGATAGAATGCATGCAGAGAAGGGTGTACCTCATATTTGGAGTTTTTTTAAAGTTGATCATGGGAAAGAGGAGCATGATGAAGCAAGTGTATGTGTGAAGAGAGCTCTATTTAAGGATCAAATGAGGATTTTAGGTGCTACACTTCGTGATACCTATTCTATTGTCGATTAGTGTAGTTTAGCATTTTCACTGGAAGGGAGACTTGATTCAAAAATGTGCAAATTATCTTGGTTGGTTGTGGAGGGCACAATAAGAGAAAGATTGTATTGTCAAACAATTAGAGATTCTTCAAAAATGCATTTATTTTGAAGCTTAAATGCAAGTACATGGACTATTTGGACACAAGGGTTGGCTTATTTTTGTCCCATCTTTTTTCCGTGTGACTGGGATTAGTGCGAGTCAAGTGAGTGGGAGGATGCATGGGTTCCACAATATCTAACTCCTTTATCTCTAACAATATCCATAACAAATGATGACATAGAAACCTCTATTGAGTACGACCATCTTTCAAATCTTCTACAACTAGGACATATTTTTGCAGTTGTTGCACCACAAGGGCATGATGAGAGACCAGATTATTGTTTGACAGTGTAGACACCAAAATATGAAACATACTTAATTCATTTAACTAATTACCCATCTTCTATAGTCTTAGGTAAATTAATTTATTTAATTTATCTAATGTCCCTATCCTATTTAATTAAATGGATGTTTATGTTTATTTAATTAAATAATTAGTACACATTCCTCTATAGTCACCTTATTAATTAAATAGTCTACCCATTTAATTAATTCCACCCTCTTGTCAATCCCTCTAGATAAATTAATTAATCTAATTTATCGAATTACCAAATCTATTTAATTAAATAAATCTATGTGTTTAATTAAAATATCCACTTTTAATTAAATAAACCTATATATTTAATTAATTTGACCTTTCCCCTACTTTTGAATTAAAATAATTCAAAAATTCACCAAATCCCCATCCACTTGCAAAATCCTAACCCACCCACTTGCCCCATAATTAACCTAGCTCATTAGCCTAATCGCCCACTAATTGTTTGCACATTCCTAACTATGAGGATTAGGGAAGCAAAGTCCAACTTTTCTTCCTCCATCCCAATTCTCAACCAATTTTCCCTAAAGCCCCTATTCATGAGGTTAGACTTTGGGGTTCTGAGACATATAATCTGTTTATGGAAAGTCTCTTTCCCCATCCCCCAACCACATTGAGGTGGACACTGTTAGTAATAATTGAGAGGGAGGCGGGGGGTGAATTAGTGGCCTCAAAAATTTATCCTTCAAACTTAACCATCAATCTATAAATCTCAGATTATTATGTCCCTACAAGATGCATGCCATGAAATACTAATAATGATTAACTATCTATCAGATTTCTCTATCAATCCTTATTCTTTCTTGATTACCGATAAGTAGTATAACTATTTACCAAAATTCAGTAAATAAGTAGAGTATACCGATCAATCCAAAGTTAGCTATGTAAGATGCAAAATAGTAAAGAAATGAATCATACACACATAACACATGAATTTTAATGTGGAAACCCTGTTAAGCGAAAAACCACTGGGACCGGTACCCCAAATTTTCACTCTTCTGAAGTGAGCCCTATTAGGAGCCAACCCTATTAAAGGTTACAAACACACTATTAAGTGCGACCTTGTTAGAGGATTTTATACATAGAGGTTGTCACTTAGTATCAGGCATCTATTGCTACCATCCTTGAATCAGCCTCCTTCTTAGACTGCCAATAGGTTTCGGGAAAGTCCAATGCTACTTTCATGAATCAACCTTTTTGGCACTGCTTGAGATGTACCTCAATATATAGAAGACTGTTAAGTCCTGCTCAGTTAAGAGACTTGATGCTTCAATGGTTAAACTAAAACACTATGACCTGTTCATTTTGCAACTTGAATTTCATATTTTTAGATCTATTTAATTACATTACCTCTCTGACCAATGTATCAATTCAATCCTTGTGCTCCATACTTTCTGCTCTGTGATGTTGTGCTCACTATTTGTCGGTGTCTACAGAATTCCTTAGCTCTCCTTTAGCTTGTTTGATCAGCACTGCATGAAGTTGTTCTTCATCAGTTTCTCTTCAACATCCTTTTTTTTATTCACTCCCCTTAATCCCATTCATAAATGAACTAAGCTTGTCTCTTATAATGACATAATATTCATTGTTTCTTGGTTCTTGATTCTTGGCGTGATAAACAATCCAACCAATTAGATTTAAAGCATAACTCCTGATTTATCTCATAGATATCTTCTTGCCAACTGTACAAATCATTTTTAAATCAATCACTTATCTCTTGTCGAATAAAACAAAGTAGACAACCAGTTAAGTCTATATTTAGCTCTACCAGCTAGATATTTTGTCATTTTCTAAACTACCTGTTACGTAGGTCACCACTATAGTTAGTCGTCGGTGACAATTGACTGATCTGTCTGTGATACTCTAGTTAGCTTTGTGATCTCCATCTGTCGAGTATCATTGGAATTTTACTCATCGGGTAGCCTTCTGACTTTTCTCATCAGGCATTCTGTGGTTTTGCTTCATTGGGAAATACTATGCTTCTGATCATTGGGTATCACTGTGACTTCTTCTTTGCTCTGTCCGTTGATGTGCACTCCATCGGTGTGTTTGTCACTTAGTGAATACTTGACTTTTATGCATTGTTGAAACCATAACTCTGGTTCCTTTGGTTCTCTAAAGTCTTTGGCATTATGTACATGACCGTACAGATGATATCAAGTTGACATCAACGACAATATAGTCCATTAACTGATTTAATGACCTGCATTATATTTCAACTTAACATTATCAAACATTCAATCAGTTACATGTCATCAGACACCTGGTCACCCCTCATTAATGGAGGATAGCCCTCAACTCCTCAACTCCTCTATTTAACCTTCTCATTTCCCTTCATTTTAGGACTCCATATTTTTGAGAACTTCATCCTTGAAAACCCATTATCTTTGTGATGTTATATCCATTTACCCATCTTTTGAATCAAATTCTTAAATCCATTATCAACTCTCCCATTATGCAAACTCATGCATATTTGAGAGAAAAGCAGCCTCACTTGTGAAAACCCTTTGAACCCCCTTTTTTAGGTTCTTCCCCCAGGCTTGAACACCTATGGATTACTATTATGTTGTTATGTTGTTGAATTCATGAGCATACATACCACCACAATATCTTGGACAAATCATTGCAACAAAGAGGCTACAACAAGGTCTTAGCTGGTTTTCTTTTATGTTTGTTAATGCTTCTTTATGTCTTATCTTTATTGTTGCACTACTTTTGTGTTTTGAGTGTATTTAATAATTAATTGCATTTCTTTGCACACATTTCTCTGCATACAAACACAATGTGTCCAGGGAAAGAATAATCTAACACAGTCGACAAAAAATTATGATGGGTTCATGTGTCCTACTGGTTCACATTTTATTGCAAGAACATAGCTACGAACATATATGATTAGAAAGAATGGAATACCTATATTTGAATACTATGAGAAGAAAAAAACCATTCTCACGTAGTCACACCTTTTTATAGTAGAAAATTTTAAGTTTTTGAAGGATCAAGCCAAACCAAAGACAAAATAACTTTGGAAAATTAATAATGTTGATCATGAAGCAATAGTGGATACCGTTAAGAAAAGAGATGACCCTTCAGGAATGCCTGACTAGGTCATACCAAATAATTTTAAGGCTTATTACATACATTATGATTTGATTCATTACATTCATTGCTCTTTGATTCTTTAATTTTTTTGGTCAATAAACTTATTCCTCTCATAGATTGCAAATGTAGTTGGTTACAAATATGATAGAAATACAAGATTATTCTTAGGTTCATCATGTTCTTTGGTTCATTATGATCATTATATTTTGATTCTTTAACATTTTTGGTCAATAAACTTAGCCTTCTCATTGCTTGGGAATGCAGGGAATACAAATAGTTTCCACTACCATTCGTTGGATTTTATCTTACTTTTGTTGTTTATTTGTACATTTAGTTAGTAGTATTTATCTAATATTTATATTTTGAACACTATTGCAATGTAGGTGTCTTTGAGAGTACTAGTGGTTGGGGTTATACATTATAAAGAAAAAATATCAGAACCAAACATATTAGTTATGTATCTAGGATTTTTTGATAGCATTGATGATATATGATGTATTTTTAGATGAGGACACAAGAAATAATAACATTTTGATTTATATTTTTTGATGTGAAATGACAAAACATCAACTCTAATAAAATTCCCTGATAATGTATTGATGAATCTCTTATGTGTTCATTATGTATCCTAATTTGTTTAATAAGCTCTTATAATGTGTTCATTATGGCTACCCTATTTCATTATGGATGTTGATAGGTTTTCCTAAGTTCATTAGGGTTGTCCTAGGTCCATTATGATTGTTTTAGGTCAATTACAATTGTCCTGGGGTCATTACAACTATCCTAGGTTCTAGAAATTGGTTAGGTTCATTAGGACACTTAAGGGACATCGTTAGTAGGGTATGACACTGAGCATTCTGTCAAGAAGGGAGCCAAAATGGGACCATGAATAGGGTAAACCTTCCCAACCAAATGTTTTCATGTTGTTGGTTTTCACTCATGACGAATAGAGCGAGATTTAGGCTACCTAGAAACTTTCCATTGAATGCACCTAACAATTTTTGCGTCGACAAAAAAATTGCTGCCCTACAAAAACCACTTTGATTATTGAAAATTAGATATAGTTTAGCATAGAGGGACCTCCAAAAATATTATACATTCAAAAAAATCATTTGTAGGTGCCACATATTGGGAGAAATAGCCCGTCAAAGTTTGTCACTTTTGTGCACTTTGGGCACTTGAGAGACATCATCGTTAGGGTTGTTAGGGATTTTTCTTGTATGAATCACAGTGCTTGAAATGACTACTTGAACACCATGCCTTCTAATACTGATTTAGAGACAAGAAAAGCCTAATTGCTAAGGACTGGATAAGGTCCTTCTTCATTTTTGAGCTCCACATATACTCAGGCAGGTTTTACCTCTTATGATTGTTGTTTACACATTATTTGTTGATGTGGACACTGATTTGCTATGTATCTTTTGTTAAACCAACTTATGAATCACCTTGCAAATAACCAAGCATAACCAGATGCAAGATATAACCATACAAACCATAGTCATAAGCATAACAAGAACTAGTGATACAAGGATTTTCATCCTTCTTCCTTTTATAGTAGGAGGGATAACCTAATGGATTCACTCTTCAAGGAATCAATAATATGGACACTGTCCTGCTGACATAGGTCCTTACTGAGTTTAGTATGTTTGTTCTTAGTAACAAAGTATTTTGATTGAATTGGTTTTGATATCTTGAAAAAACTTGGACAAAGATAGATTGTCAGACTAATTTCTGAACCAGTGCCTATCCTTTGGGCTATAGAGTCAAATAAGCTAAGATTTCATAGAAACAAAACACAGTAAACTGCCTTACAGCTCACATGCAATTAAGATAAGCTGCCTTACAAATTACCCTGTCACCTCAAAACTATTGTATCAAATCCTTAAACAAAGCAGTATGCTCCTTGAAACTACTCACAAAACTTAGTTCTTTCCTTAAAAGAAACTTGTAAGTAATCAGATAGTTACCTAATAACCAGAATGCTTTAGAATACCTTGTAAACTTAACATAAAAGAGCATACACATAGAATAAAGAGACAGCAATGGAAAAGAGTAAAATTGCACCGTATATTATTTATATGATCCAGATTTCCATACATGAAAGATTATACAACTTCAAAAGATAGACAGAAACCCAAAACTTCTGAACTCTGTGATATATTATCTCCTTTCCAAAATGTTCCAACATCAAAAGACCCTTAACAATTACAACTCTTTTTCTATATATAGATTTTTGACCATCTTGGAATCCCTTAAGGATGCAACAAGCTTCAGATGGTCACAGAAAACCTAAACCTAAAGTTACAAGAGAGACAAAAGGAAAGAGAGAGAAGAAGCGGTGAAAGGACTAAGTCAAAAAGATAGAAACAGATATTTGTTGTTCTTCTCCTGATCTGGCGACTACAATCAGATTTTTAGATGGTAGCTGGTAGTATTTATGTTGAGTCTGGATAGTTGTGCTTTCCTACTCACCTACATCCTCCATTTGTAATAACTGTCCTTCTTGTCTTGAACAGTGCAGTGCCAAGTGTTCACTCTACTCATCGTCCAAAATTTCTTCTTCAACTACAGGCTTCTTTTTCTTTGGTGTAGTCATAACTTCCCAAGCCTTTACTTCATCATCTGATAGCCAC
>MU226385.1:491549-531876 GCA_018584345.1 Thuja plicata
TCCAAACCCTGACCCAAAACTGGATAGGATTTGGTGCTATTTGATAGAATCTCTGAGGAGTCAGATTATGAACATCCATGATTACAAAATTGAAGTATAAGAGGAGGTGCATTAGGACTGAATAATGCAAGAATTTAGGTTCCTTCTCCTTTGGATTCTTTATTCTCTTCTGGGTTGCAACAAAACTGTCATGCATTTCATCAATTACATGTTGTATATAATCATAGCTGGTGCTTGAATGCACCTCTTGCAAGTCTAGTACCATCATTAAGATGCTAGCATTGATCTTCTCTGCATCTCCATCTATCCCTAGCACTCTACACAGGGCATAAGCATTATACTTAATGTAGAAGTGTAGATCCTTATAAGAATATGGATTAGGCTCTTTCATAGGATCTAAGTAGTTTCTCACTTCTTTTAACATGTGTTTCTTCAATAAGACTTTTGCAATACCAGGCTTTGAACTATACCTTTTCTCCTGCTTTGTCATGTCAATTTTAGTAGACATGGCGCTAAATAAGCCAAAGGCTTGCATGAATGAGTTCCTATTTAATATTAGCAGGGCAGTGCCATCATCCCTTTTGATGGTCTTTGTCAGGACATCATAGTGATTAGCTAGGTCTAAAAATAGGTCTACATCAAGGAAAACATCAGGAACAAGCAATCTAGCTAAACCAAATGTCCAAGGGTTTGATACTGGGATAGGCTTATCAGAATTTTTATAGAAATAATTGAAAAGGGAGAAACCTGTTGTGCCTGGAGTCACAGTGTCTCGAATATCTTTGTATTCATCCAAGAGGACACTTTCATTGGCCTTCTTATTCTGCGTTGAACCAGGTAGAAGATAGAGAAAATCATTAGAGAAACTTGCTTTTCCTTTCTGTTTCTCTTCACTGCCTCCACTTGTCGAAGCAACACTCATAGCTCTGCTCATATTTGCAACAACCTAAATCTCCTTCTCCTAACTGATATTGAAACAAATCTATTTCTGAAATCAACTGACTATTCTGTGCATAATTTTCTGCAATTTACAATTCTCTGATGAACTTTGGAAACACTGTAAACTAAGCAGAATATCTCTTTTTCTAAAAAATTAGCAACTTGGCTCTGAAAACTGAAAACACGGTGAATGAGAATGAATTCACCATCAACTCCTTATAGCCATCATTCAGAGTACGCAGCTCATAATTTAGAAACATCAGTTCTGTCATTAATTCGCCATGCTATGAACTTGAAAAACCTAGTCGTAGTTTCTGAGCTTGACAGGAAATCAAATTTTTGAAAGTGAATCCTCAGAGCAATCATATAACATTTAAAAGAGCTGACATGTCACACTGTGATTCGTTATTTTCCTTACATCTCAGCTACCCTTTTTGCACAGTGATCAAAATGCGAGTCTGTGATTGGTTGTCGCGCGATTTACACTGTCACATCAAAAAAACTGCTGCCACTTTTAGATTTTGTGAATCAGGCGACTGCGCGACTGCATTAAGTCTCTTTGTCACGGGCCTCTGTCACTAACCATGGTTCCATCTCAAGACTTGGCGACAATGTAGTTTCTTACCTTTGGTTGACCCAAGTTACAATCTGGCTATCATGCGACCCAATTGAAATCATAGTCACGCACAGTTAACAGTAACTCATCATTCATTCTGAGACCTTGTGACTAACCGTTATCCTTAACCTTCTTAGTTATCTCCCTGTCACCAAATGATTTTATTCTATTTCAAGACTATGCGACAATGCTTAGTCTCCCAATCGCGGAATCAAGTCCTGAGCATTTGATTTTACCTTAACAAGTTATAAGCACCCCCTTTTTGCTTCTGACGACTGCGTGACATACCTTACTCGCTAAGTCAGGAGGAATTTTCTCTTGGGGCACTTTTCTTCTTAGACTTCGCGACCACCGTCAGATCCTCTGATCCTTTTACCCTACGGTCGTCATTTAATCGCCATATGTTCATGCCTGCCCTTAAATCTTTCTTAGACACCACAACTGAAGGGAAAGTACTTAGTCTTGCTATCGCTGAATCCACTTCCTCCTTCTAGCGACCATGCGATAACCTTCTCTCATCCATTCACCTTATGATAGATGTCACTCAATCATTGGTTCACTTACTACACACTGGAGAACTGAGTCATCATTTCTGGTGACAAGCCGACTAAGAATTACTGCAAACCACAGATGGTTAGTTGCGTAGTCTCAGTTAGTATTTCTTAACCGCTGTTTCTTTTCGAGACCACATGACTGAGGGCTTTGCTTAACTGTTAACTTTGACTCATTTTGTGATTAAGCGACAAAAGGTAATCGCGAAGTCTGAAGACATTTTCATAATTGTTAAAAAACTCCTGCGATCACCCGACTAAGTAGTGGGTCCCTTTTTTACAATGCTTTATGACATAACTATCTCGCGACTACCCGACATGAAAGAAATCGCTGAGTCTCAGAAGGCCAAAGGAATATTTTGATTTTGAATGAGACCACGCGACATAAGAAAAACACCAAGTTGGGAAGACAATTGGAATATTCGACTGGGGTAACGCGACGAGGCAACTTAAATTAAAACACATGCCTTAAGTGAATGGAAAAAGTAACTTTGAAATAGAACGCCATGACTCAGGGTTTACTTTTATCATTTAACACTTGGAAGACTAAGGGTTTTCAGGGTTTTTAAAAATTGAGCAAGGTTTTAGACCTGAAAACCTGAAAACATGGTAGAAGTAAGGCCACAAGGAATGAGAGATAGCAGAATTAAGCACACCAGAACTCAGAGAGCAGGACAAGGAACCAGGAAAACTGCCAAAACAGGAAACACAACCAACAAGGGTATGGTGTCGAGAATTCTAACAAGTAGGTGTTGGAATAATGGAATGGTGTGTACTGAGAGGGGAGGGGTGAATCAGTACCCTTAAAAAATTTCTAATCAATTAACCTTAAATCCTTTAGTAATCAATTCCTTACATTACCAACCATAGGTGCTATTCTATCTTTGTGTATGTAATATCAAATCATAAACTTAATTGCATGTAAATATTCATAGAAACATTCATGAAATGTAATGACACATGAAAAAAGAATTGGTAACGTAGAAAACCCAAATTAGAAGGTAAACCTACGGTGGGGATGAAACCCACAAAACTTTACTATCTGCAGAATGGAAGGTGTCGGTTAAGGCTTGCAAGTTTGATCACTAATGATGATCTTACCCTATTAGGAGTAACATGTTTAGACTGGTTAAGGTCTACTCTATTAAGATATTTAGCAACATTGTTTAGTGCGCACTCAGTTAAGAGATTTACAAAAGGATTGTTAAATCCACCTTCTTAAAGGATTTCTTCTATTTGCTACACTTGTTAGAATATAGTCAAAAATACTTATTGACCTGATTATATGCAATCCTAAATTGTTGAGTACAAATCCTTTAAATTTTAAAATATTATGTATCACATATAGTGACTGATTAATACCTCTGTTCTGCTCAGTAGCCTTGGATCTTGTTCTTTATAACCGATTTTATCTTTTTTTGTCCTTCTGCATAAAAATCTGTATCTGATCCATAGATGTCTGCTATAGATACAATCATCATCACATCCATCTATTCTGATTGATTACACATCTATTTATACAATGAATTGACCTAAATAGGTTTCTCGCTTAACTATGAAAACTCTATAATCAAAGGTTTACTAAAATGTTTAGTATATACACCATGTGTTTACCTTGTCAATATGACTCCCCCTATGTGCATGCCTTGGTATGATATATGTACATGTATATACACTTGCATTTATGCATATATTTCTTCCTTTCATTATATCAAATTCCCCTTTTTTAATAATAATGACAAAGGTGTCATACTTACAATTTGTCAAAAATGTGGGAATGAGATTTTTGAATGTCCTCTATTTGCTTTTCCCATTATTCTTTGAGGTGCTCAAGGGTCATGATTTCCAATGTGATTCTTGTATGCATATCATATATGATTTTTTTTACAGACATTTCTGGGGTGGCAATCAATAGTCATACCAAACTCATATGTTGTTGCAATAATGTGAGATTTGGTAGTAGTAAAGCCTGGAGCTTGGTTACCTCATCTCTGAATTTGGATTCTGCCTCTAGAATCTCAAGTCTCAACCTTTTTGCTTTTATAATATTTTCATAATACAATTTGAATGCATTTTCATTGGTTATAAGACCTTGTGCACTAGCATTAAGATATGCATCTATCTTTGCAATCTTTTCACTACTCTCCTTGGTGAATTCTCTATGGTGCATAACTTTTGAACTAAGGTTATAACTTCTAAAATAATTGGCTCCAATGTATTGACCATTTCAGATAGCTTTACCTTGCTCTCTACCACTTCTTGGCTAATATTCTCTGTTAGCTTGAATTGGTACTTCTGCTCTGCATGTTCTTCTATTTCCTTCTCTGCATCTACATTCTATGATGTGATGGCTTTGGTAAGAACTGCTAATTGATCAAGAATAGGTGCATTTTGATCAATTTCAGTATCATCTACAATCTGCAATAGTATATCCTTTTTAGTTTCTAGTACCTGTGTGTCCTTGGTCTCCTTTTTGAGCTTATCTTGTATAGATTTCCTTTTACAAAGTTTTGCATACTTTGTAAGTGACTCTGGATCTAATGTCCTAGGATCACAGTCTGGTATTTCTATTATCTCATGCAAGGTGACTCAATCCTTATTCTTCTTCTTATTTTTCTTTTCAATTATGGTGGAGGCAGTTGTATGTAGTACCATAGAAATATCCTTTGCATGGTCTGATGTACTTGGTGAAGGCCTTGGAGGTGGTGTGCCTTTTACCTATTACTTGGTATTCACCTATCGGTTGGGTGTAGATGTCTCCACATCAACCTAAGCTTTATCTGTAGCTTCTCCTCCAGTATCCTTTGGTGTGGCATCACCTTTTTCTCCACTTGCATATTTCTTCTCTCCATTTGTTACTTTATGTTCATCAATTATCCTTTTCTACTCTTCTTCATCCTTATCCTCGAGTATACTGGCATCATGCTCCGGTGTTGTATCTTTTTTTTATGTCATAATATCGATCGCTTGTATCAATAATGGTATTTGTCCTCATATATTAACCTGTGCAACATTCATTGTTGTGTCCTATTCCTTGGTTTTCTTGGTGGCAATAGTGACATCTTCATTTGCCTTTACCTCATCGGCAGGATCACCAATGATATCTATTAGTGTCACATCTTGGATTGTGGCATCTATTGTGTCCTTTAATGAATGCAAAATATGAGGTGCATAATCCATGGCCTTGCTTTCCTTTATTGTCAATTCAACTCGATTGACATCCTCAACGTCATTTATTAAGATGTGTTCAAGGCTCAGTGTTGCCTCTTTCTCTTCATTGTGAGGCTTCTCGGTAAGTGCTAATACTTTCTCGGGGCTAGTATCCTCTTTAGGTAGATTGAATATTTTTCTCCAAGTATCATCATTTTCCTTGTCAAGCTCTATTAAGCTTCCCTGTAGTACTTTGTAGGCTCTCAATTTTTCTGAGAACTTCTTTGAGTGCATCTTCATCATTCATCAATTTCTTCCATTTTTTACTCGGGTGGCATAATTGAAACTAGGGATCTTTCCCTTATTTGTCTTTCAGAATTCAATGCAAATGTCCACCTTGCTAATAACCTGTCTTGAAGTTCTTGTGGCATCATCTTATCTAACTGTATAGGTATATATTTGAATACACACATTGTCTTGATGATGGCTTCTTCTATCTTATTTTGATCCTTGGGATTTAGAGTTAGCCATTGTCTAATCTTAGGATCGGATATTCTACCTGACTTGATGATTGATGCAGCAATCTCATCAATTTTGGTAGGAATTTTGTTCTTTTTCAGGTTGTTCATCTTGTTTAGTGTCTTCCATATCTTCCTTGCTTTGGATTAATCTCCTTCTCCTCTTTGGTTATGATGTTTTCCTAGTTTGAGGCTTTCTTTTATAAGTCCTCACTTGTCCTTTCTTAACCGGTGGTGAGTCTTCTTTTGTAGTTTGACTCCTTGTTCTTGATGCAGCAGTTGTCCTTGGTTTCTTTGGGGGTGGTACATCAGACTCAGTTGACTTGGGGTCACTCACTTGTTCACCTTCACCGATGGGTGACTGTCCCTCGGTGTCATATTTTTATTTTGTTTTTTCTTCATTAACCGACAACTTATTTTCAAGTGTTTTCACCATTTTGGTCTTCTTTCTGTCTATCTTTTTAACAACTAAGCATGTTTCGATTTTGGCCTTAGCTTCTTCATAGGTGCCAAATCTTGGTAATGATTTTTCTAGTGGTTCATTCAATAATGCTTCAATAGCATTTGTGGCCTGATCTATGTTTATCTCATAGTCAAGTGGTGCTAACCATGCTATCCTCGGTACAACTAGTTTGATCAAAGTTATATCGGTGCCCACCATGAAACAAATATCATTTTTATATTGATCCACCAGTTGTTCTGGTATCCTGATCCTTTTCTACATTTTTTCCTTGAATCTGATGAAATATTCATCCATGACTGATGTAATGTTGTCCCCTAGTGACTTAATAAATTCACTAATTTGAATTGTCACTGGTCGGGTAGTGTCCCAATTGACATTACCGACAATTGGGAAGAAGTCTTGAAACTAGAAGAATATAAACATGAGGAGTGAACCAAACTTACATGAATTAGATTTTTATGATCTAATGGTCCTCATGTTCTCCTCTAGTTGCTTCAATAGAAGCTCAGATAGATCCAACTGTAGAACCTTCTTTACAATCTTATGGGGAGTTTCAACTGCTCCGCATCCAATACTATTCAGTTAGCTGGCTTGGAATACCTTGTGTCCCAGCACACATGCACCAAATTTCAGCTCTAGATTGATGATGGAATTTACCTTCAATCCTCTACCATCCCATACTGAACCTGTCATCTTTTCTATGTCAGGTCGAGGAGGATGTTTGAGTGCCTTTTCCTTGTTGGTTACTAGATAACCGGTCACTGTATGTATAACATCCTTTGTGATCTATTTTGGCTCGTCCAGCCACATCTTTTGGTCATGTACCCAGCTAAGAACTATCCAGATCCACTCAGTCTTGAACTCCTTTAGGAACATTAGGGAATTTGTCATCCCTTTCACCTCAATGTTCTTATGTTCATCTTTGATGTTTCCATCTGTGCAAAGCTTCTTGTAAGCTTCCTCAACTTCTAGATCTATGATTTCTGCAACTTTGTAGTGGATACAAGCTTATACATACTCGACTAGCAAAACCCTATGTGGTATGCTTTAGAATTCTCCAGTGTCATCGGGTTGTGAAGCTACCTCTAGACAGAATTTGTACTTAGGCTCTTGACATGTAGAGTTCTTTATTAGGTTGACTTTTTTTAGTCTTTGGCATTCTTGATCTTGGAAACACATGAAGTGGTTGCCATTGTTTCTATAAATTAGGGCTTTTCCCATAAACAAATTGTGAGCTCGGTGAGTCTTAGATACTGACTTGATCTATTGTAGATGCTTTGGATTTTTCTGAATATTGTGAATGTCCTTGTGAGTCGCTACTATAATCTAGTCATTGTTCTTCACTCTGTGCTCTGCTCTTCACTCTTAATCACTTTGTGAACGAATGATATTTTTGTCACCTTTTTATAGACAATGCCCTAAGTGGTGCAATAAATGCTTTTACTTAGTTCTCGATGTTCAAAGATGGAGTCGCTTGGGGAACATACTAACTTCATTCTCGGTGAGAGTGCGATGCTCAGGGTAAGTTTCAACTCAATTCACCTTTCACATGTTCACCGATGGTGCTTAGTATGGAGTGAAGACTAATTGTATTTTGACATGATTACTGACGATGCTTGGTTTACATTAACAACTTAGCTTTTATATGTATACCTACAATTCTCGGTATGCAATTGACTGACGAGATTGGATTCACAAATTCATAACAAGTAATACCATAGTGCATCTTTATTTATGCTAATTTGGCATATTATCAATTTATATTGGAACTAATATAAAATATAACTTGGTATAGTGTAGTTCCATACTTACTTGTTCTACTTAGGTGGGGGTGGTGATATCACCATATCCATTGGATAAGGTGTCACCAATTGTGTTTCTTGGTCTAGCATCATCTATGTTTTTAGCTTTCCTCCACATTTTGTTTCTCATTATTTGGATATCTTCAATGGTATTGCCATTGGAAAAAGTGTTTTTCTATATCACTTGGTCTCTATAGTCCTTTCTTAGATGACCGACCCTATGATAGTGCAAGCATGCCATTCTGGGGTTAGTCCAGCTTCTAGACTTTCTCATCCATTTTCTCATGTAGTTTACAGCTATGTGTCCATATCTACCACATGATGTGCAATTTGTCCATGTGTTGTAATCCTAAACATATGAGTTACTGACTCTTTTCGGTTGATAAAAATTTTCTTGTTCTTTTGGCTTCCATGCTTTCTTTTTATTTTTCCTACATTCAAGAGATGTGTGCCCATGCATTTTGCAAGTAAGACAATTATTTTCCATGTAGGTTTGCTTCTTTGGTTGTTTCACCTTAAATTTGCATTCATGTGCTTTGTGTCCTTTCTTGTTACAGTTATAATAATTTCCTATGAATGTAGAGGTGGATTTAGGAATACCTTTAGCTTTTCTCCTGCAAATATTTGATGTGTGTCCTGGTTTTCCACGGTGATTGCATGACTGCTTCCTTGGTCTTGGATTTGTGTAGACATCTTTTTTATCAGCTTGGTATGATGATTCTGTTAATCTCTAAGTTCTGTTGATGATTAGTGACCACCACCTAGTCATTTACTTAGGCAGTTTTAATTGGCTATCACCGTGGCAGAGCTAAAACTATCCAAGGCCAAGCAACATTGTCGAGTAGTATTCAAGTTGTCGAGTTACATCATGCCGAGCTAAGTAGGATACTTAGTGCCGAGCGACAGAGATGTTAAGTGTCGAGCAGATAGTTTTTGTATACATCTTTGGATTGATTCAAACTTTGAGGTTAAGTGTTCAGGGTGACTTGTATAAGCTTTTTGGGCCGACTTATGTTCGCATTTAATATTTTCCTATGTAGTTAATTATGCATTTAATTGTTTTATACGATGCATGGCATGGAGCCAATTAAGAAATTAGTATGCATTGGAGGTATAAACAATAGATCTTGATCGTTGATCTAGAGCTCGCTACCAGACTTGAATAGATATATAACATTTCTTCTTAACCCTATTTTGAAGATGTCAAGAGAAGTGTTGTCTTCATTTTTGAGTGAAATGCACAAAGGGTTATTTTGTTAAGAAGCATAGATCAAGCAAAGTGACAAAACAGTGAACATCAGAGTAAAGACATATCAGATTGTAAGATACAAGAAGGTACTGGAAAGAGGAGATTCGTCATTAGCATCTGAGTGCATAACAAAGGATCAATACTTGAAACATTCTAATCATTGTATCAGGTAAAAATCTCTTAACAGAGTGGTTCTAGCAGACCTTTCTAAATCTCCTAACAGAGTGCTTACATTATTGTAAGTTGAAATCCTTTCACAGGGTAGATTGTAATGATCTTTAGCTCTTAACTGAGTAGACCTTTAACTAGGTAGATTGCATTTTGTAATCAACTCTTGTAGCCCTAACAGGCACACTTTATTATTGTAGTAGTGAAGAATCTTGTGGGTGTCATCCCCACCCCAATTTTAACTATTTGGGTTTCTGGGTTACCAAGTTCTTGTGTTATGAGTTATTTATTTCATTGTGTGGATGTTATTTGATATTATATTAGATTCATATATGTATGAATGTGGATCAGTTTGTTTTAATTGGTTAAATTTGAAGATCTAATTCAACCCCCCCTCTCAATATCTTGCTTTCCCATTATTGTATTTCCAACAATTCGTATCAGAGCTCAGTTCTCTAGAAAGTTATAATCAGCTTGAGAATATAGATCTTGAGATGGAGATCTACAAGATGGGTAAAATCATTGAGAATCAAAAGATTGATATTCAGCTAGCACTACAACAACTTGAGACAACAAGATAGGAATTAAAGAAGTCCTTGACAGCAAGGAAAGATTTGGCCAAACAAATGAATGACACTTATTATCAGGAAGAGGACACCACAAATCTATTTCAAAATAGAGAATCTACTGAGAGTGATGCAGTAATAGTAGATCTACCGGAAAAGAACAATTCACTGTGCGAAGAAGTCAGAAACTTAAAAAAGGAACAAGAAGCCCAATCAATAAGGATGTCTAAAGTTGTTGAACAGTAAAAGAAAGCCGAAGATGACAAGGCTATGATAGAAGAAGATAAAAGAGTGATGACTATCATACTTGATGAAAGAACACATGATGTACAAATAATGATAGTCAATCAAGTTGACATGGAAAAACAACTACTACTTGTAAATCAGGAGATCAATAGGAAAGACATGGAGATTGTCAATCTTAGATCTAAGAATAGTCAGTTGAAAGATGAATTGAGATCTGAGAAAGAACTTAACAAAAAAGTAAATGATCCGAATATAGCTTTGAGCTACTTTGAACAACTAGTGAAAGCATCAAGAAGACCTAAAGATTCTTCTGGATTAGGTCACACTGAACAACATACAACCACTGAAGAAGGAGAAACATCTAAGAATGGTAAGTCCAATCCTAAAACTAACTTTAATGGTTACTGCTTTAACTATAATAAGTTTGGACATCAAGCATGTGAATGTAAGACAAAGGCAAGAAATGCACCTTCCAAACCTAGATTCAATGGCAATTTTTATAACTATCATAAATATGGTCATAGAGCACAATATTGCAGATCTAAAGGTAAACAACAATGGACATCAAAGGCACAAGAGAAATCACCAAGAAAAGGAAATGCTTACAAGTGGGATTAAAACACATGGCATAGTTGTCATTACTATGATGAGTATGGACATGTTCCAGAAAACTGCATAAGGACACATTTTAGAGGAAAGTCTAAGAGTTGGATGGAAAGCCTAGTTTGTCACAGTTGTCTAAAAACTAGTCATACAAGGAAAGATTGTAAGACTAGGTTACCTGCTCCTACTGTTGAGCAGATTAGATCACAAATGAACTAGACATGGGTTAAGAAATCAGAACCATGCAGCAGTGAAGCTAGTGGACCTGAGGTCACCCAATCCAATGGATCAGGTGATCACACCATCTCCAACTAAGAAAAAGAGGTATGTAAGGAACTACATTTAATTTCTTATCTTACATCAGTTCCTAACATGAAATGTACCAAAGTCCATATTTCCATATGATAAGATGCACCAGGACACATTTTGAAAACAAAAATGCTGAGAAGAGCTAATTGCACTATAGGTGTCGAGCACCAGTCGTGGACACTAAGGTTGAGTTCTTTAGTGTGTGTTGAGTTTATTGGCCGAGTAAGTTCTGTGTTGGCCGAGTTTGGTGAGCCGAGTGGCATGCAAATTAGAAAGCCGAGGACAGCTAGCTTACACTAACTCAATGGGAAGAACATTTATTGCTTACCTACCTTGACCTTTTGAGTCTATAAAGGATAAATAATTTATTCTTCATTTTTATCTTGCGATTTTCAATATTCACGGAGCGATTGATGAAATTGCAGAATTAATCTTAACGAAGTTAGCATCAAAGATTTCGTCAATGTGTCGTCGGCAATCCTAAGGTGAATAGTGTGAAGTGCTACTTCCCAAGGTACTCTATTCTTCATCTTTCCAACCCTAATTTTAGAGATTATGGCTGCAAGCTCTTCCACACCAGTCAGAAGTATGGAGGAAGAACTAAAGCAAGTTCAGTTAGTATGGAATGATGTATGTAAACCTCTCAATTTTTGAGCCATTCCTAAAAGTACAATTCAGAGTGATCTGAATGGAGCTCTCTCATCCATTCCACCAAAGGTACTTATGATCCACAATGTTAGATCTTTTTACATGACTAAAATTGGTGAAGTAGGTGATAGTGAATTGAGAAAATCCTACAACAAATTTTGTGTTGATGGAGTTCTAAAGGAAGAATTCAAACATTTAGCCGATAAAGGGTTAACTCGTGCCCTACATTTCCCACAAGGTTAAAAAGATGAATGGATTAAGGTTATTCTTAGCCAAATTCATGATATGTGTATATGGTTGGATAATGGACCAGTCAAGATAACTAAAAACATGATTCATCGAGTGACTAGATATCCTATTGTTAATAGGAAATAGACGATGAGAGATAACAGTAAAGAGGACATTACACTGAACACTAGAGCCATATGGGACAATAGAGGTATGACTACCTCTACAATTAAAGACTTAGAACTTGATTTTTGAGTAAGAGTGATTGCACATAAGTTCTATCAGTCGAGTCGACTGGATAGTGTTCCTTTCACAGTCGTTGACCAGGCATAGAAGATTGTTAAGAAGAATCATACATATGATCTTGCTGAGCTACAACAAACACAACTAGATAAGAACCTAGCATCAATCAAAAAGGCTTAGAGATCATCATGTAAGTTTGGTTCCTTACTAGTCTGCATATTTTTCTACATTCATAATACATTTCCTACATTGGGAGATATTGTTTGGAAAAAGGATAGACACATTACATTTCAGATAAGTGAATGCATTGAGAAATTAGGAAGTAATTTCAATAGTATTATGGGGAGATATTTTTTGGAATTTAAAATGAGAATGAGATTAAGGACTAGGATTCCTAGATCACTAGTAGAGAAGCACTATGAAGAAAAAAAATTTCTAGTTGATACGGATCACACACATATTCAGGCTGTGATACCTAGGGTAGCATGGTTGAAACCATTTCCCTATAAAATTAACATTGATGAAGCTTCAACAACCATCATTGCACTCCTAGCCAAGGCAACTGATACTACAACAGAAAGATTTGGTAATTTTGATGAAGCAAAAGCAAAAATTTCTAGAAGTTTGAAGGAGGGAACCATGGAGAGAAAAAAGAAATAGACTGTGAAAAATCTGAAGAAAATGGTTGGTTTCAGAAGTGATGAGGAACCTGAGGATGAACCTATAGGCCTATCCACTGGAAAAGGAGAAGATATATCTGCAGAAGAGGAATTCAGTGTATCTAAGGAGATCGCTGAGAAGGCTAAGGGTAAGAAACTAGCAATTGTCATAGTAACCAAGCCGAGTAAAGCTAAATCTAAGGTTACACCTCCTACAGCTAATCGTCCAAGGACTAGAGCATCTATTTTTACTTCTCCAGCAGTACAAAAAAAAGTGTATGGAAAGAAGAAGGTTGGAGAAAGCAGTTTTGGAAAGAAAACTAAATTTTCTCCTAAGGCTGAGCCGAGCAAACCAGTAAAGAAACTAAGGAGGAATCTACACTTGGAGCCAAATAGTGATGATGAAAAGATAGAGACAGATGAACCCAACAACATACCCACTGCGAAATTCAAGAAACCCACTAATATTGATGAGGTATGTGACAATTTGAAAAATTCAGCAGGGTTAGCTACTTTCAAATTCATTAAGTATGAGAAACTGAGTATTGTAGAAAAGCATAAAGTTCAAGAAGCACTTTTGGATATGATGAGTACTTTTAAGTTAACTCCTATAGAGATAGTAAACCATGTGCCAAATGAATTATATGAGTTTCTATCGAGAAAATGGGAATTTGCACTTGCTACAGAAAGATAGATCAGGGAAGGTACTTTAGCCAAGGTGATACCTGAGTTGACATCAAAATAGAGAGAAAAATTCATTGAAGAATACAAGAATAGGTTTGTACCTAAGCTTAGAGGTTATACTATTTTGAAAAATGATATTGAAGGATTAGTACAATAGAGTACTACGATTTGGAAGGAAATCTTTGGACTAGTAGTTCCAAAAGACAAGAAATATGATGAAGGAACATCTGATCAGAAGGCTAAAGAAGTGGAGATTACCCCTGAGCCACAAATGACACAAGATCAAATTGCTACTGAACAGGACAAGACTAAAGATGCATTAGACTCAAGAAATATTGTTGATCTGAATGTAGACAATCCAATTGACTTCACAATTGATGATTCTAGCAATTTGAATACCGAGGGATAGGATATGCCGAGTGACACTAATATTGAGTTGCCTATGCCGAGTGGTACAAATAATGAGACTAAAGGAGGAAAGACCACTGCATCTAAAGAGAGAATTGATGAGATAATTGAAGTAATCAATGATCAGATAGGTGAAGGGAAAAAGAAAATAGATACACACGAGGTAACTTCACAAAATCCACCTATTTTAGAGGTTGTCAAAATAGTTTTAGATAGTGTTGTAGTGATGAAGGATAATGTTGACAAGCCTAAGGAACAAGAGGCAGTGCAAGTGTTGTTTGATCTACCACACTATGCATCATCCACTCCCACAGGTCCTAAAACTGGAGGTATATCTGATCCTCATACAATCTTGACAGAATTAAATGAGGCAATGGATATTGATACTGACACAAGAAAAGGTGTTGATAGAATGAAGCCGATCACTAGCTCACCAGAATGGAAAAGAAGGAAAGCTATGAGGAAGAAGTCTCCAATTCTAGATGTTACATTAGATGAGGTAATTGTGAATCCACAATGGGATCCCAATGAATTGTCTTTTGAACAAATAGGGATTCTTCAGGAATTACTTAACAGAAAGAAGAGACAGGAAGAAATGAAAATAGAATAGAAGCAAAAGCAGGTATTACATGATATCAAGGATATATTTGCAAAGGATTTTGACTTTGAAGATGAAATGCCTCAAGCTCCCATTATTGATCAGCTAGTTCACATTATACAGAAGGTAACTGATGATGAAATAGACAACAATGAAAAACTTCTACAATGGTCTGAGAGGATATTCGAGAGAAAAGTTATGGAGAAAATCTCAGAAGAGATTGTAGTGAAACAGGTTGAAATTTCTACTCTTGTAGAAATTTTGGAGGAAGTTACAACAAACATTTATTCTTTGTATAGGAAGTTATGTGATGTTGAATTCTTCACAAAGGATAATCTACAACTTGTTGAGAAGCTATAGTTACATTTTAAATCAACTGGATATACTTTGGGTAAGGATGCTACATCTAGCTCCTTACATTTTACTAAGTTGATCAATGCACAATGAAGAATTTCCAAGCTTATGGATGAAGATGGTAGGATTAGGGAAAAATTGATCACCATTCAGACAAGCCTGTTGCCTCACTTGGAGGTAATACAAAAGGAACTTTCAGCTACAAAAGAATTATCACAAAGAGATTCAAATCTCTCAAGTGCAGAAAGTTTAGTAAGTCTAGCTGCCGAGCTAGAGATAAAATTGGAAATTATGAAGTTTGCGAAGGAAAGTTGGGATACTACATTTGCATCCACCCTATAACTTCATAAACAATTTTTGGATAAGTATAACTTAAC
Source organism: Thuja plicata (assembly GCA_018584345.1). Lineage (NCBI taxonomy): Eukaryota > Viridiplantae > Streptophyta > Pinopsida > Cupressales > Cupressaceae > Thuja > Thuja plicata. The sequence goes on from MU226385.1 coordinate 506,929, forward strand.
CCCATCTGCAATCAGTGACAAAAACAAGGGGGAAATTGGTAAGGAAGTTGGTAAGGATACAGTATGATAAATCAATACAGAACAGGTACACTTGTATATATTTTTAAAGGCATGTATTCTATGTAACTTTTTGTATGTATAATTCTGAGTATATTCCTAGGGGGAGTACTTCGTATACTTAGGAAAAATTTTCATGGAATGAAATGAAGAAATGATAAGTGTGTTTTTGCCACTAATATCAAAGGGGGAGATTGTTAATCTCTAAGTTCTGTTGATGATTAGTGACCAACACTTAGTCATTTACTTAGGTAGTTTTAATTGGCTATCACTGTGGCTAAGCTAAAACTATCCAAGGTCGAGCAACATTTCCGAGTAGTATTCAGGTTGCTGAGTTACATAATGCCGAGCCGAGTAGGATACTTAGTGCCAAGTGATAGAGATGTTAAGTGTAGAGCAGACAGTTTTTGTATACATGTTTGGATTGATTCAAAATTTGAGGTTAAGTGTTCAGGCCAACTTGTATAAGCTTTTTGGGCTGACTTATGTTTGCATTTAATATTTTCCTATGAATTTAATTATGCATTTAAGTGTTTTATATGATGCATGGCATGGAGCCAATTATGAAATCAATATGCATTAGAAGTATAAACAATAGATCTTGATCGTTGATCTAGATCTCGCTACCAGACTTGAATAGATATATAAGATTGCTTCTTAACCCTATTTTGAAGATGTGAAGAGAAGTGTTGTCTATATTTTAGAGGGAAATGCACAAAGGGTTATTTTTCTAAGAAGCATAGTTCAAGCAGAGAGACAGAATAGTGAACAACAGAGTAAAGACATATCAGATTGTGAGATCACAGAAGGTACTGGAAAGAGGAGATCCGTCATCAGCATCTAAGTGCATAATGAAGGATCAATACTTGAAACATTCTAATCATTGTATTAGGTGAAAATCTCTTAACAGAGTGGTTCTAGCAGACCTTTCTAAATCTCCTAACAGAGTGCTTATTTTATTGTAAGTTGAAATCCTTTCACAGGGTAGATTATAATGATCTTTAGATCTTAGTCGGGAAGACCTTTAACCAGGTAGATTGCATTTTGTAATCAACTCTTGTAGCCCTAACAGGCACACTTTATTTCTGCAGTAGTGAAGAATCTTGTGGGTGTCATCCCCACCCTATTTTTACCTATTTGGGTTTTTGAGTTACCAAGTTCTTGTGTTATGAGTTATTTATTTCATTGTGTGGATGTTATTTGATATTACATTAGATTCATATATGTATGAATGTGGATCAGTTTGTTTTAAGTGGTTAAATATGAAGATCTGATTCACCCCCCCTCTCAGTATCTTTATTTCCCATTATTGTATTTCCAACAATTGGTATCAGAGCTCATTTCTCTAGAAAGTTATAATCAGCTTGAGAATACAAATCTTGAGATGGAGATCTACAAGATGGGTAAAATCATTGAGAATCAAAAGATTGATATTCAGCTAGCACTACAACAGCTTGAGACATCAAGACGGGAATTAAAGAAATCCTTGACAGCAAGGAAAGATTTGGCCAAACAAATGAATGACACTTATTATCAGGAAGAAGACACCACAAATATTTTTCAGAATGGAGATTCTACTAAGAGTGATACAGCAATAGTAGATCTACTGGAAAAGAACAATGCACTATGTGAAGAACTCAGAAACTTATAAAAGGAACAAGAAGCCTAATCAATAAGGATGTGTGAAGTTGTTGAATAGAAAAAGAAAGCCGAAGATGACAAGGCTATGACAGAAGAAGACAAAAGAGTGATGACTATTAGACTTGATGAAATAACACATGATGTACAAACAATGACAATCAATCAAGTTGACATGGCAAAGCAACTGCTACTTGTAAATCAAGAGATCAGCAGGAAAGACATGGAGATTGTAAATCTTATATATGAGAACAGTCAGTTGAAAGATGAATTAAGATCTGAGAAAGAACTTAACAATAGAGTAAATGATCCCAATGCAGCTTTGAGCTACTTTGAACAACTAGTGGAAGCATCAAGAAGACCTAAAGATTCTTTTGGATTAGGTCACACTGAACAACATACAACCACTAAAGAAGGAGAAATATCTAAGATAGGTGAAAGGAGGCATGCAAAGCCAAGAAACAACAAACCTATTTGCCACCACTGTGGGAAACCAGGTCATACAACAAACATTTGTCAAAGCAAGAATGGTAAGTCTAATCCTAAAACTAACTGTAATGGTTACTACTTTAACTGTAATAAGTTTGGACATCAAGAATGTGAATGTAAGACAAAGGAAAGCAATGCACCTTCCACACCTAGATTTAATGGTAATTGTTATAACTGTCAGAAATATGGTCATAGAGAATAATATTGCAGATCTAAAGGTAAACAACAATGAACATCAAAGGCACAAGAGAAATCGCCAAGAAAAGGTAATGCTTACAAGTGGGATTACAACACATGGCATAGTTTTCATTACTGTGATGAGTATGGACATGTTCCAAAAAACTACATAAGGACACATTTTAGAGGAAAGTCTAAGAGTTGGATGAATGAAAGCCTAGTTTGTCACAATTGTCTGAAAATTGGTCATACAAGGAAAGATTGTAAGACTAGGGTACCTGCTCCTACTATTGAGTAGATTAGAGCACAGATGAACCAGACATGGGTTAAGAAATCTAAACCACGCAGCAGTGAAGCTAGTGTAGCCAAGGTCACCCAATCCAAGGGATCAGGTGATCACACCATCTCCAACTAAGCAAAAGAGGTATGTAAGGAACTAAATTTAATTTCTTATCTTACATTAGTTCCTAACATGAAATGTACCAAAGTCCATATTTGCATATGATAAGATGCACCAGGACACATTTTGAAAACAAAAATGCTGAGAAGAGATAATTGCACTATAGGTGTCGAGCACCAGTCATGGACACTAAGGCCGAGTTCTTTAGTGTGTGCCAAGTAAGTTCTGTGTTGGCCGAGTTTGGTGAGTTGAGTGGCATGCAAATTAAAAAGATGAGGATAGCTGGCTTGCACTAAACCAATGGGAAGATCATTTATTGCTTACCTACCTTGACCTTTTGAGTCTATGAAGGATGAACAATTTATTCTTCATTTTTACCTTTTGATTTTCAATATTCACGGAGCGATTGAAGAAATTGCAGAATTAATCTTAACGAAGTTAGCATCAAAGATTTTTTTAGTATGTCGTTAGCAATCTTAAGGTGAAGAGTGTGAAGTGCTACTTGCCGAGGTACTCTGTTCTTCATCTTTTGAACCCTAATTTCAGATATTATGGCTACAAGCTCTTCCGCACCAGTCAGAAGTATGGAGGAAGAACTAAAGCAAGTTTAGTTAGTATAGAATGATGTATGTGAACCTTTCAATTTTTGAGCCGTTCCTGAAAGTACAATTCAAAGTGATCTAAACAGAGCTCTCTCATCCATTCCACCAAAGGTACTTATGATCCACAATGTTAGATCTTGTTACATGACTAAAATTGGTAAAGTAGGTGATAGTAAATTGAGAAAATCCTACAACAAATTGTGTGTTGATGGAGTTCTGAAGGAAGAATTCAAGAATTTAGCTGACAAAGGGTTAACTCGTGCCCTAGATTTCCCACAAGGTTTCAAAGATGAATGGATTAAGGTTATTCTTAGCCAAATTCATGATATGTGTATATGGTTGGATAATGGACCAGTCAAGATAACTAAAAACATGATTCATCGAGTGACTGGATATCCTCTTGTTAATGGGATACGGACAATGAGAGATAACAGTAAAGAGGAAATTACACTGAACACTAGAGCCGTATGGAACAATAGAGGTATGACTATCTCCATAATTCAGGCTGTGATACCTATGGTAGCATGGTTGAAACCATTTCCCTGTGAAATTAACATTGATGAAGCTTCAGCAACCATCATTGCACTCCTAGCCGAGGCAATTGATACTACAACAAAAAGATTTGGTAATTTTGATGAACCAAAAGGAAAAATTTCTAGAAGTTTGAAGGAGGGAACCATGGAGAGAAAAAGGAAAAAGATTATGAAAAAACTAAAGAAAATGGTTGGTTTGAGAAGTGATGAGGAACCTGAGGATGAACCTATAGGCCTATCCACTAGACAAGGAGAAGATATATTTGCAGAAGAGGAATTCAGTGCATCTGAGGAGATCATTGAGAAGGCTAAGGGTAAGAAACAATAAATTTTCATAGTCACCAAGCTGAGTAAAGCTAAATCTAAGGTTACACCTCCTGCAGCTAATCATCCAAGGAATAGAGCATCTACTGTTACTTCTCCAGCATTACAAACAAAAGTGTATTTAAAATTTTCCAAATAAGAGATCTAGCTCTGATACCAATTGTTGGAATAATGGAATGGTTTGTACTGAGAGGGGAGGGGTGAATTAGTACCCTTAAAACTTTTATTATCAATTAAACTTAAATCCTTTAGTAATCAATTCCTTGCATTACCAACAATAGGTGCTATTCTATCTTTCTACATGTAATATCAAATCATAAACTTAATTGCATGTAAACATTCATTGAAACATTCATAAAATGTAATGACACATGACACAAGAATTGGTAATGCAAAAAAATCTTGTTAGAAGGTAAAAAGTACAGTGGGGATGAAACCCACAAAACTTCACTATCTGCCAAATGGAAGGTGTCAATTAAGGCTTACAATTTTGATCACTTTTGATGATCTTACCCTATTAGGAGTAACATGTTTAGACTGGTTAAGGTCTAATTTGTTAAGAGATTTAGCAACACTATTTAGTGTGCACTCGGTTAAGAGATTTACAAAAGTATTGTTAAATCCACCCTAGACTTGTTAGAATATAGTAAAAACTACTTATTGACCTGATTATATGCAATCCTGAATTTCTGAGTATAGATCCTTTAAATTTTACAATACGATGTATCACCTATAGTGATTGATTAATACCTTTGTTCTTCTCGGTAGCCTTGGATCTTGTTCTTTATAACTGATTTCATCTTTTGTTTTCCTTTTGTATAAAAATTTGTATATGATCCATAGATGTCTCCTATGGCTACAATCATCATCACATCCATATGTTCTGATTGATTACACATCTATTTATACAATGAATTTACCTAAATAGGTTTCATGCTTAACTATGAAAACTTTATGACCAAAGGTTTACAACTTGACCTTGATCTCCTAGTTTGCATGTTTTCAATCAGTTAGATTGATTAAAACATTTACATTTTCTTTACTTGTCCCACTAAATATAAAACTTAAGTATTTTATCTGACATGTAACTTAGATCCACATTTCTCATAATTAAAGCTCTCTCTCGATAGACTGGTTCTTGGGTTACTCTGTAGTCTTTCCTCGGTGATGTCTCTATAGACTGTCTGTCGATGTTCACTATGAACTTGTCTGTCGGGTTCCTTTTTGAACTTGTCTGTCAGGTTCCTTTGTGAACTTGTATGTTGATTTACACTGTAAACTGTGTTTTTAGTGTTCACTATAAACACTCCATTGGTGATAGTTTACTTTAGCATTTTCGGTGACCTATGTGAACTACTGTGTCGGGTTGCACTATAAACTTGTCTTTCGGTGATCATTTTACCAACGGTTCAAAAAATGTTTCCTTTGTATACTAATGGAAAGTATGATCATCAATGGGAGCCAAAACAAGACCATGCCTAGCATAAACCTAGCCAAACAGACATGTTCGCATTGACGGTTTATTCCCATGATGAATAGAGAAAGATTTATGCCACCTTGTAACTTTTCATTAAATGCATCTAACAATTTTTTCGTTGACAAAAACATTCTTTCCCTACAAAACCCACTTCTATTCTTGAAAATGTGAGATAGGTTATTTTAGAGGGGCCTATCATGATCCTATATGTTCAAACATATCATTCATAACTACTACAAATTGGGGTAAATAACCTACCATTTTTTTCACTTTTATGCACTTAGGGAACTTAAGAGACATCGTCACTAGGGTATGGTGTCAAGTATTTTGGCGAGTGGGGAGCCAAATGATACCATAATTGTTGGTATTAAGGAACACTGAGGGGGGTGGGTCTAACTCAATGTTCTACAATTTTTAATTTATTAATCTGATTCTTTAACCATAAAGTCAATACAATGAAAAATAAAGTGCACCAACATAAAATGAACATCCACAACATCATAACACCATGATTTTTATTGTGGAAACCCTATTAGGGGAAAAACCATGATGGGGATGAGACCCACAAAATATACTATGTAGAAATATATTTACCCTGTTAAAGGTTTAAAAATAATACATGTGCACTCAAGCTTACAACCTAGAGCTCACTCCTCAATTAAAAAATGGAAGGCGAAAAACGTTATGAAAATATGCACAACAATGAATAATTGATGAAATGGATCACAACATCTATATATGCCAAACCCATTCCAATTAAGCAGAGAAATATGGATCCACACACTTTAAGCTATAACTCTACTCTATTATGATCTGAACCTAAAATCACATATCCTTCACATACATACCATACACAACAAAAATTGTTGATATTGTGGTGACAGGTCTGGTAATTGCTGGAGGTGAGGGGCGGTAGCCCTGAACCAGAGGCCAACCCGAAGGGCCAAAAATTTTTGGTGCTTTTTTGGGAAAGAGATTTGCTTTTTCAGGAAAAAGAAGACAGACATTGTAAAACCCCAAAATGGTCAAGTTTAGAGGTTGCCCTAAAATGCATGTTATAAGTGTTTGAGATGTATAATGGATTGTAAGGTTGTGTACATTTTTTTTGGATAATAAGAAAGGTTCGACGGCTATGTAGGTGGACGTAGCCCAGGTTTTGGGTGAACCACATTAAATCTGTGTTTTATCTGTGTTTAGTTTCTTTCTTCTATTGTTTCTGTGTATAAATGTTTATTCTTATATTGTTCTAATTCTATCAAACCCTAACAAAAACTAGATATACTGATCTTATGTATCTACTTCCAAAAATTAAATCACCACTAGGTCAGTCTCAAAAATATTTACATTAATAATGTAACGTGTGTAATTGTCGGTCGGATCATCATGAAAAATAATATGGACCAAAAATAATTTCCCACACACTATCAACCAAGTCGGCCAATCATCCTCAAACTCAAAAGAATTTACCAAACTTGACCTGATAGGATTGCGTAATGATTTTATAACCTTTTTCTATGTTCTTCATTGTTTCCTAGAAGACTAATACGTGAAACCTCATAACTCAATCCAATGTCAACATTAAGTGTTGTGAAGATTAAATATGATACATTATACCTTTATGATACTTCCCCTAGGTTCGCATCTCAAGATCCAAAATAATGTGTGTACTGAACCATTTCTTGAAAATTATATACTACTCTGTTTGTACCATACTTAGCCAATTCTACCTTCAATACATCAGTATAACCAAAATAAGCGTAGAAAACATGTAGAACCCATATAATTTCCATCAATGAAAACATATAATCCCTTAAGATTATTGTCTCTTTCCAACAATCTCCCGCTTTGGCATTGATGGCAACACTTAGTGAAAATTGACTGTCAAAAATGTCAAACATACTAAGTGCTCCAAAAACAAAATATCACATGCTCCCCCTTATTCCCCTTGAGCTGAATAAACATATTTCACTACATATCTCTCCCCCTTTGACATCAATGGAAAAGTTGGGGGTCCACAGCCAAAATCTCTACCCAAAATTCCTATATTTGCCACATATATACAAGTATATAGTTTATACTTACAAAATTATGAAGACATCATAAAAAAATATTCCTCAAGGCATTGAAATATTTATCCCAAATCTTCTTTAGGTTTTCAATGATCTCAATATGACCACATATATTATAGGAAAGCTTCTCAGTTGATTGAAGATTAGGTGCATCAGGTAAATTGTATGCTTCCCCAGTCTCTTTCAGTCCACAAAATAGAATGTTTATCTTAGGAGTTATCAAGCTTCTAAGCTCACCGATCCTCCCAATCACCCTTTCCTTCTCTGTAATCAAGATTTTTATATTATCCATCAGATAAATTACCCATCCTTCATGATTGGAAACTGAAATTGTCAAGGGATCAAATGATGTAGATAATTTAGATAGCTTCTTCTCATTCTCCTTTATCAATTTCTCAAAGTCATCAATACATTTAGGATAGGAGATGCATGCTTGGTAAATATTTCCCCCTTTAGTTAAAGAATATTTTATCCTTTGCATATCAACTCCTAGATATTTTGTCTTTTGCATTCAAAACACAATTGATTTGTGCCTCTTGTCATCAAACTCATCATTCATTTTGCTCATAGTAGATTTTTCTAAAGAATCAAAATGTGTACTTACAACATTGATCAGGCCCTTTAGCTGGCCAGATAGAGTTTCATTCCAATCTTTCACATATGTAGGCATAATATTTTCCCATACATTAGATGCAAGGCTCAAAATTTCATTGTCCTTTATGTGTGTCTTCAATATCTCTTTCATTTCCTTCGCTTGAGCCACAAATACAAGCTTCATCATCTGAACATGACTAAGAGTATCAATACTGATCGAACCTTGTATAACTTCCATATCATTCATGTTTGTATTGTCTTATAAGAATTTCTTCAATGGATCAACAATTTCTCTTGCCTCAACTTTTACTAGAATCATTTTCTCCTCTATCACTTTCTTAGTCTCTAGCTCCATTTGAACTGTAACCTTTTCACTTTCATATTCCTTTTCTTCATCTTTATTCTCTTTCTCACCATCTCTCTTCTCTCCCTCAGTATCATTCTTCTTTCCTTCATCATTACCAATATATAGATTAACTGGAACACTAGAGATGTAAACGTTAGGTACATCATCTATAACATGAATAGCATTATCCATAGGTTCACTATCAAGAACAATGGTATCATGCGTATCTATAGCATCATCCTTCAAAACCACTTCAAAATTATTTTTTAATAATATTTTTTTAGGACCTTCTCTATATCACTAACGACTTCATCAATCAAACCAATCATCAAAATTTTTAATCTTTTGTTTCTTCTAAACTCTTTCTTTTCCTCGTCAATAAATTTATCCACTTCATCCACAACTATAACTGGAAAAAAGACTAAACAATACTTGATTTCTTATTTTTTTTTCTTCAAATTATACATTAAGTCTCCTCATTTCCAAGATATCAAATAATTCTATTGGAATATTTCTCATTATCTCAACAAGTGCCCTATTGTACTTGTTCAAATATTGAAATGTTTCCTCTTTAGGAATTATCTTTCCTTTGTCATCATATTTGTCAAAATACCTCTTCAGTGACCCTAAATTGCCATGAACTGTCAAATTTTTAGAAACATCATTAACTGACATAGAGGGCTTACCGCTATCAAGTTTCATCTTATTTCTTTCTTACTCTTCATCAAATTGTTTCCCCTTTGTAACTTTAGTTGCATTTTCCCCTTCTAATCTTAATTCTTTTATTACATCATCATAATTTGTTTCTGTATCATCATCATTTGTTGCTCCCTGATACTTTCTTGTGCTCTTTGTCTTTTTCCTTCTTGTCTCTACACTGGATGGTTTATTTGTGATTCCTTCTTTTAATTGATTGTATTAGGTGTACTAGAAGTTTTGCATGTGGACTTGTAAATTGTGGAGCTAATCTCCTTGTTTTTCTATGTGAGGATGCAAAAGGAAAGTGCTAGTAGTAGCTACATCAACATAAATTGGTTCATCTTCTTCCTTCTTTTTTCCTTCTTATTCCAACTAATTCTTCCTTTAATGTCTCAACTTCTCCATTGGTATACAGATGCTTTCTCAAAGATTCTTCTCTTCCTTTCTTACTCTCCTCCCTCTACTAGTTCTACTCACCTCTTAGAGTAGTTTTAGTGTATTTTCTTTGTAAGTACCAAACCTTTCTTCATTATGATGAATTGGACTCTTTAGAAAATCTTGAGCATGAGCATCAAGAATGGTGTCATCTGCTTCATAACCCATAGGCATAATCCAAGAATTTCTTGGTTTAGATGCTTCCATGAAACAATCATCTACCTCAACCCTAAAACATACTTTATCCTCATACTTGTAAACAATGTGTTTGGGAATTCTTTCTCTCAATTGCATCTTCTATTTAAAATATTTAAAGAAACCCCATAAAGTTCTCCTCCTTTTCTTTCTATCAAGAATATAATTGAAATATCTAATTTATATTTCCATAGGTCCTTTAGTGTTCCATTGAATATTGCCAACACCAGGGAATTTTTTCATGAAGTAGAATAAAAGATACACAACCATACTTGAAGATTTTATTTTTTTCTTTCTTTATCTTAGCAAGGTTCTCCAATAACTGAATTATTAAAGCTTCACAAATATCATATTCACCATTCTCCTTAACCATTATATAAGTTGTATATATGATAGTGCTAGAAACTAAGTTTTCTCTACTTGAATGATAAATCTTGTACCCTTATACCATAGCAGTGAACCTTACATTAGGTTGTAAGATGTCATTTAATTTCATTTCTCTCTTATCCCATTGTGCATCAGTATGATTAGTGACCAAATTTTTCTTGATCAACTTAAGTATAGCTACTTTACTGGATGCATTGAAGCTAGTAATTATCTCAGGAACCTCTTAAGTGATCTTATAGGGTCTATCTATCCATATGAAGTGGTCATGTATTCTTCTTAAGACATATCTTATCTAGTCATTCTTATCAAAAGTAAGGAATTTCATGACATGTGCTATCTTCTTCTCCCCTAAGACCTAATACTCATCTTTTGATTTTGAATTCACTAACAACTCTTTATATAGCTGATCAATCTGAAGATTTCCCAACTCTTCCAAATTACAGTGAACGTATGCCCTAATACCTTCTATGTGAAGCATGCCATAAGGAACTGATGAAAAGACACCTTGGGGATCATCTTCTTGTGATTTGTATGAATGTTTCTTAAATTTTGGCCTAGGATGGTCAGTGATATCTACAATATATGGCTTTCCCATGATTAAAAGTGCAAAATATCAAGTAGCACAATGAAATATTTTTTCCATCGAAACAAGGGTTTAATAGCCAAATCTCTGCAAATCACCTTAGATCACACTTAAATATCCCTTAAACACTTTTCAAATGCTTCCTATGAGTCATAATGTGAATACTAAGGTGTTGAAATACCTTTTTGAACCTTGTCACATCTAAAAGTTAGATGTAATTAATGCTTCGTACCCTATTCATTGTTAGGTTTTCAAATTGTGATGCAAAAATCCTTTTGTGAACCCTAAAAAATTTTATATATTACTTCAAAGTTAATTGGATCATGTTTTGAACATCTTGATACATCGTAATATGACATTATCATACAAGTATCAATTCACATCAGGAGTTCTATAGATTTTTTAAGAAAGACTCCCCCTAGGCCAAATACCTAAATTCAATTTTGTGGAGGATTATCCACACCAGATTCAGGTGCGGACTTAGGTGTTGCATTTTTATCACTCTTCCTTACCCATGTCTTCCTCATCTCCTTCCTAACCTCTTCCACATCAATTTTTTTTTTTTACCTTGTCATTGTTCTACATGTTATTGTTATTGTTCATTAGACCTCAACTGTTCACGTTCATATTTCCAAGTCCACAAAATTTTGCAAAATGACGAGGATAGTTGCATTTGTAGCACACCACATTTAATTTTCCATATATATAGTTTATCTTATTTCATCTTGATCTATAATTTTTATGAATATGTCCAAAACTTTTGCATGTATAACATCTAACATTTTCTTTGTTCAAAGCATTGCTCATCTTGAAACCACTTGATGTGTGCCCAAAGTTATTGCATTTGAAACATTGACTAGAAAAATATGTAGCATTGACCCTATTTCTGCATTGTACATCCCTATGACCAAATTTATTTCATGAAAAAAATCTACCATTGAAATTTTGAGTATTAGGTTATCTTATTGGGGACTTCTTAGGACTTCCATTATGATTACCTAATGAGGGATTGCTTTGACTAGATCTAGATGTCTCTCCTTTCTCAAATTCAATACCATGTGTATCACTTTTCATTCTCTTTTTTTTTTTCAATTTATACATCAAGCTTTTCTGAGCTGGCCTTGAATTTCCTATTAAATTCATTTGCAACAAGAAGTTCATTATCAAGGTCTACAATCATCTTTCTAATTTCATCATCATTGTGTTTGGATTTCTGAGAAAGATAATCTTGATGTTTCTTTCTTCCTTCAATTTATTCTTTTAGTATCCTCACCTCATGTTTTTTATTTTCGCATAATTTCATCTTCTCCTTCAGGGACTAGTCAAGATTCTCCACATTCTTCTTTCTTTCTTCAATTTCCTTAGTTAGCTTCAGAAATTATCGGTCTTTTGCAAGCTGCTCACATTCATCTGTCTTCTTCTTCAAGGTTTGAGAATCATCATTGCTTCCTTTACGATTTAGTTGTTCAACAAGTTCCTTCCTCTTTTCCATGGATTTTTTGAATTGTTCTTTCAATGTCTCAATGAAATTTTCAGCCTCCTTAAGTCTCTTCTTCAAATTCAAATTTCCAGTTTTGGACTAATCAAGATCATCTAGAGCAACAAGGATTTGTTGTTGAATACCATCTAAATCCTTTGAACCACCTATCAGGATCTTACTCAAGCTTTTAGACTTCCTCTGGGGCACAAAGATCTAATACCAATTGTTCATATTAAGGAACACTGAGAGGGGGTGGTGAATCAGTGTTCTGTAATTTTTTACCTTATTAATCTAATTCTTTAACCATAAAGCACATGCAATGAAAAATAAAGTGTAGAAACATAAAATAAAAGTCCACAACATCATAACATCATGAGTTTTATCATGGAAACCTTGTCAAGGAAAAAATGACGGTGGGGATGAGACCCACAAAATTAACTCTGCATAAATATATTTAACTATGTTAAAGGTTTACAAAGAATGAACTGCATTCAGACTTACATCTTAGAGCTCATTTGTCAATTAGAAAATGGAAGGCTACAACCTTACAAACGTATGGACAGTAATCCATAGTTGATGAACTAGATCACATCATCTATATATCCCAAAGTAGTTCCAATTAAGCATATAAAATTGAATCCACACATTTCATTTTATAACTATTCTATGCTCTTCTCTGATTAAAACCTAAAATAACATATCCTTGAACTAGATTATTGTGGACAATATAATCAAGCCCAACTCTCTTGTCCTCCATGAAGGCCTGATTTTTCTCATCGTTGAGTATGCCAAAGATAAGATTCTAGAACCTGTGCCTAAGCAAGTTGGTAAGAAGAAGAGAAAGAGTGTGGAGAATAATCCTAGTAAGAAAGTGATCCCTTTACCCAATAATAAGTCTAGAAAGACACCGCCTAGGAAGGAAGAGGCTTCCATGTCTATCTTTGATGAGGTTGAGGGTAAGAATATGATGAAGACAGGGATGAGGAGTTTTTTGAGGATGAAATTATGGATAAAATTGAGCCTAACAACAAGGAGACTCTTGATAAGGAAGATACCCTCATGGACGAGAATGACGAGGAGACAAACATGCATCTCCAGGACACTAGCCCTCCCTTTCTGGAAGGTACATGAAATATTTGTTATTAGACAATTAGTAACATGGCTAGTAATGATACTCTGAAAGACCCCTAGTAGGAGCTCTCTAAGGAGGCATATAGATACTCTTAACACTCAGGAGTAGCTCCAGAAGAATGCCCAGGAGGGTAGTGGTGATGATAATGATAAGGGTAATGTTGAAGATGAGAACATCGGCAGGGACATTGAAGAAGGGATTGAGGGTGACTATGGGGAAATTGGTGAGATGGGCATGGAGATCAATGCTGACAAGGAAAAGGGAACTAATCCATTGGATATGTTTTCCAATAATTTTGACTCAACTACTAGATGGGAGGATGATAAACATCCTAATACTCCCTATGTGACCTCGACTATGGAGGATAACACTGATAAGGGAAAAAGAACTAAGACTCAGAAAGATGGTGAGGCTACATCTCTGAAGGAACAAGATTTAAACACAAAAAGAGTCACCAATATGAGTGTTTTGAATGCGGCTAGAAGTGGAGCTATCCTGGACTAATGGGCATTTCATGAAATCCAAGATCTAACATTAAGTACAAATCTCTGGAGGCAAGGAATGAGGTTCTCAAAGAGACGGTGGAAAAAATGAGGAATGGTGCTACTATGTATAGTCACAAAGGTAACAATGTTTTTATTGAGGATTTTGAGAGTTCTAACTTTCTTAATGAGAAGATTACTAGAATCATAGAAGATAAGCTCACCCTCATCCTCAAAAGAGCTATTAGCAATGAAAAACTACTGAGGAAGCTCTTCACCCTAAGAAACAAGGGTATGAAATCTATTATTACTAACCTTAATGCATTGTATGCATTCTAGAAGGAAAAAATACAGATAAAAATGTTATTACCATTGATGATGTTGCAATTAAGAAATATGAGAAGACTTCTGTCCCCGGGACCCGAACCAAAGAAATTATAAATAATAAAATGGGAGCTCAGCCTAAAGATCTGATGATCCTAAAGGACTCTATCCAGAAGATTCAGGCTCTGCTGGTGGACTCTTTACGATTTCCTCAAAATGTTGGACTGATTTGTTCTGTTGGGAGCTATTTTTTGTCCATTTGCTAGATAGCGTGCTGGCCACTTTCTGCTCTTTTTTTAGGATAGATATTTAACTATTTTATCTTGGGGTATGCCCTCCTTTTGTTCTTCCATTTCCTTAAGGTTGTCGTTGCTTCTTGATTCTTTTAATTTTTGTTCTTTCTCCTAGTTTGTAAAGGGTTTCAGGGTCCCCTTAAAAACCTGTTGTTACCTCAATCAAAAACATATCCTTTGCATACATACCATACACTAGAACAACCAGATATACCGATCTTATGTATCCACTTCCAAATATTAAATCACCACTGGGTCAACCTCAAATATATTTATAACAATAATGTAATGTGTGTACCTGTCAGTTGGATCATCATGAAAAACATAATGTGGACCAAAAATAATTGTCTACATGCTATCAACCAAGTTGGTCAATCATCCTCAAACTCAAAAGAATTTAGCCAAACCAATCTGATAGGATTGCATAACGATTTTCTAACCTATGTCTATGTTCTTTACTATTTCCCAGAAAACTAATACATAGAATCTAATAACTCAATCCAATGTCAAAATTAAGTGTTGTGAAGCTGGAATATGATAGAGTATACCTTTATGATGTCTCCCTTAGTTTTTTACCTCAAGATCCAAAACTATGTTTCTGTACTGAACCATTTCTGGAAAACTATATATTGCTTAGTTTTTGCCATACTTATCCAATTATGCCTTCAATCCATCGGTATGACCAAAATAAGTGTAGTAAACATGTGGAATCCATATAGTTTCCATCAATGAAAACATCTAAGCCCTTAAGAGTAGTGTCTCTTTCTAACACATTCCTAGGGTAGAACCACCCAACCTGACATGTTTGCACCCACAATGAACAGAGAAATATTTAGGCTACCTTGCAACTTTTCATTGAATGTATCTGATGGTTTTTGCATCAACAAAAATATAATTTCCCTACAAATCCCACTTCAACTCTTGAAAATGTGAGATAGGATAATGTAGAGGGGCCTCCTGCAATCCTATACGTTTAGGTTGATCCTTTACAAGTGCCACTAATTGGGAGAAATAGCATGTGAAAGTTTGTCACTTTTGTGCACTTTGGGCACTTAAGGGATTGTGTGTCTAATTTGAGTATCACAAACCTTCATAAAACATTATTATGATGAATCAATTCAAGATAAAATACTAGTTTAAAGAAATGAATTGAAATATATCATGAGCGTTCTATGACTCTCTAATTCTAAGGACTTGATTAATGTTCTCAGTTGCAAATTGATCTTCAAGTGACAACTTAAAAAATGAGATTATAAGATGAATTAAGCTAATATGAATGTAAATTCTATGTTAAATGATGCAATTTATATGTTATATGAGGAAATTAAACTATATTATGATGTAAATCCGCAATTATAACAATGCTCAAGTGAAGGAATGATATGTAAACCAGTGTTGCGCCTATGCTTTGATAGAAGTTGATGTCCAAACCAACATTATCTCTTTGATTTGATGATAGTGGATGCACAAACTAGCATTATGCAATTACTCTATATGAAGGTGGATGTTTTTACTCTAATTATGCATCCTATTTATAGGATTTCTCAAGGTGTAGGGGGTGAATTAGATTAACCATGGCCAAGATATAGTTGAGGTTAAGTTTGATGATGTGTCCCCTTTGAGTGGACAAGATTATCCCTCAAGATTGAATGGTTAAGATAGAAAAGTATTTTGCTAATCCATGTGCACTCAATCCTCCTTTCTTATTGGTTTAATTTATTTTTTCATGTAGTACTATGTGAGAGTTTTTAGGAGGATTTAATTCAAATGAATTAATCAAAGTGGCCATGTATGATATTCAAACATGAGTTAGAATTAATTAATTAATGAACTTTGTAATTAAATGGTTAATTCAATTACATAATTTATTAATTTTGATTTAATTTTATGAATAGATGAATTTTTAATTAATATAAAGTATAAAGTACACTATTCACAAAAAAGGGGTCGGGGGACACAAGATCACCCTGCAAGAGTCACTTGACAAAAATTCAGACACATCAACTATTCATCAAAAAATAATAATAAAGCCCTCAGGGAGTAAGAGCAGTCACAGTTGAGGGAGGAGGATCCTTGTCTTCACAGTTTCCCCACACATTGGGGCCTTTAAGTGGGTATGGAATAGACCAGCCATCTTCTTCACCTTTTTCTTTCATTTCTCCTTCCTCCCGCTTGGGAGATATTGTAAGAGACAGGCAAGGGAATTTAACAAAAACATTGGCCAAAGGCTAGCCAGTACCAACAACAGAGGGAGTAGGAATAGTAGACCAATTTCCAGCCAAATTCCAGCGAGGAGGAGAAACCAAGTGGCATCTCCAATTGGCTCTGCCACTAGAGGAGCGGTGAGGGTTCTAAGACCGAGTAGTCTAGGAACACGGAGCAGAAGATCTATGGCCATGACGACGACCACGAGGTAGAGTGTGGTCTACAGAAAGAGATTCTAGTGGTACTCTGGAAACCATACAAGGGGAATTTCCCCAATGCTATAAAATATCCTACAAGTGGGCCAATTCAAGAGCCACTTTATTAGCCTACACTTGTAGCAACATCATTACATTATTACATATACAAGATTTAGTATAAATAGAAACATTCATGATATCCAAAAATCTATGAGTGAAAAGAAAAACATTCCTATCCTTGCAAAGAGTGAAAAGAATCTCCACCCTGAAAGCATGCCAAATCTGGGTAAATCTAGAAGGTATTCTAAATGAATCACCCAACAAAACCATATACTAGGAAAAGGGAAATGGCCAAAAGGCTTAAAGAAATCATGAATCCAGCTCAAGTATTATTGAGCTCAGCTAAAAAACCAAAAAATATGCATTAAAGTCTCTGCGAGGCCACAAAAAGGGTTCCTAGGATCAGGGACTCCCAAGTGTCAAAGCCTGGCACCCAGAGGCAAACCTTGAAAAATCACACACCAGGAAAAATGAGCAACTTTTGGCTCTATGATAGTAGATCAAACAACAATAAAATGGATCCGCCAAGTCCTCTAGGAAGAAGACAAATTTCATTTGTGATTCAAAGTGTCAAGCATCAGTAGATGGGGCCCAAACCAAGAATATCCCATACTAGGTTTGTAGTTAGTGAGAGGATTCCAAGGATACCACTTCTAATATTTCCACTAGGGCTTGACAGAAATAATGCCAAGCTTATGCAAAAAATGAGGAGATATGAC
This sequence comes from Thuja plicata, assembly GCA_018584345.1. Lineage (NCBI taxonomy): Eukaryota > Viridiplantae > Streptophyta > Pinopsida > Cupressales > Cupressaceae > Thuja > Thuja plicata. The sequence continues at coordinate 524,826 of MU226385.1, forward strand.
CAAGACCAAAAGGTTAAAAGTCTATCGATCTGAGCAAGAAATCTTGAACTACACAGGAGATTGTCCCAAGAGTAGAGACTCATGGCGACTCTAGAAAAAAGGTCCCTGGGATTTGTGATGCCACGTTTGTGAAAATGCAGAGCATGCAAACCTTGAATATTAGCAAGTGGAAGCCCTTGCTAATGAAAATGAGGCAACCACCAGATATTATGCTAGTTAAAAGAGAGACCATATCAAAAACCATTTCCAACCCACCGCAACTAGGGTTTAATTGCTTCCTATGCTCTCTGGATGATTTTGGCAACAAAAGTGTCCTAGATCTGAATTGGGTTTGACATAACAAGAAGGGCTTGAAGACCAATCCCCTTCCAAGATAGTCTGTGAACCAGAAAGCCTCCAGAGATGCAATGCCTCAGCAGGACCTTCCAAGCTTCATTCGCAAACAAAGCTCTGATCACCCATTTGGTACATAAAGAAATACCTTATTTATGGGTGGAAAGGAGGCCAAGACCACCAAAATATTTGGGAAGGCAACAATATTCCCAGGAAACTCTATGGAGGCCATGAGAATCATCTCCACATGCCCACAAAAATTTGCATAGAAACTTTTCTGGCTCCATATAAGAATCTTTAGAGGGAACCCAACAAGAAGAGTAGTACACATGGGTAGGAACTAGTACTTTAGAATAAATTTGGAACTTACCATCCAAGGATAAAATCTTGGTAATCTAGTAGTCAAGCTTCTTTTCAATTATGGCCAAAACAACATTCCATAGATCCACATGTCAAGCCTAAAAAGCAAACGGAATGCCCAAAAATATGAAAACCTTGCCAGTTTGAATCCATTTCCAGTTGTATTGGGTCATCTAGGGAGGAGCTAGAAGAATAGATTGTCTGTAACATTGTCTCTTGTGCCATTGAATGGCAGAACCATAGGCTAAACAAAAGGTATTGAGGCATTGAAGAGTCACCTTCACATTAGCTTCATCCTCAATGAGAGTGAGGAAAGAATATTTAGCAAAATGACCATTGACAAGTTGAGCAGGTGACTTAGGAAAGATCATACAGGGAAGGATCCAAAGGGAAACCCTGGCAAATGGATCTAAAGAGACCAAAGGCTTTAGACTGTTAGCCATTAATATTTATGCAAGAAGAGGTATCTCCAAACAACATTTGAACATATTGTATGAATCTATGGATAAAACCCAAATCTTAAAGCATAGCCAAAATAAAATCCCACTCTATTCGGTCATAGGCTTTAGAAAAATCAATTTTGAGGAAGAGGGATTTCTTGTTCGACCTCCAGAACCATTCCATGCCTTCCCAGACAGCAATAATGTTGTCAAGAATAAACCTAGACTTGATGAAGCCAGATTTTTTTGGTCGAACAATAAAAGGCATGATGTGATGAATTTTTAAAGAAAGAGCTTTGGCTATGAAATTGTAAGAGACATTAAGTAGAGGGATTGCCTCCAATTGCAAATATCCTCTAGGTCTCCTTCCTTAGGTATGAAATTAATGTTTCCCTTATTGATAATAACCCCTACAGAGTGGGAGTGAAAGGCTTCCAAATACACTATGTGAAGATCTGGACTGATGTCATCCCAAAGATCCTTATAGAACTCGCAAGGGAAGCCATCACACACGGGGGCCTTGTCATCTACCATAAAATAAACAAATTCATCAAAATCATCGATCATAAGAAGATGATCACAAAAATACTGTTGGATGGCCGAAAAATGGTAAGGAACAACAACCAAACATTTTGCAGGTGCTTGGTCTCTCGCTAAAGAATTTCCCTGCACGGTGAACACCTTCTCATAGGGCCTGAGGAAAGCTTGTAGACTATCAGGGAGTTCTATAAGTAGATTCTGATCTTTTAAAAAACAAATTATCCTAGTAGTAATATAGAAAGATCTAAGAGCCAAGAAAAATTATTTTGAGGCTCAATCTCCAACGTTTAATCAGTTAAGTCGAGCCTTGATCTGAGCACCTCTTACGGAATAATTGTTTGCAATTTTTTTCTAGTGTCGAATCTGAGCAAGGTGGATTTGCATATTCCTGTTGAAAGTATCAAGAATCAAAGCTTTAGAGGCTGTATAGATTTCTTTAATGGTAGCCTCATAAGATCTCTTACAATATTGAGCAAGTTTCCTACCATAAATGTGGAGAAATCTGGCAATACGGGTGATGGAATCATTCCACCACTTAATCCAACCAATAGGTTGATGTGTCCTTGGTTCTAAATTCCATACTTGGGGAATGTGGGCCAGAATAGGCTTGTGACTTAGTAGATATGTGTTGAGGTAAAATTGCATCATAGAAGGTCATGCCTTAGTTGTTTCCATTCAGTGCTAAAGCTAGTGGGAATCTGATCTGACAAAGTCACATCAATAAGTAGAGTGACAGGTAATTTATTTTTGTTACAAAATTTGAAAAAATATTGCACCGAAATCATGGCATGATCAAACCTTTTAAAAATCTTGTCAAAGCCAGCTCTAAAATTAGACCAAGTATGCCAAATATCACCAAAATGGTAGAGGCCAGTATTGGGATAAAAAAATACCCAATTTATTACGCATGTAAAACTAGGCTTCCCTTTCTCTAGCTATCCAATAAAAAGGCAAAATTTAATCTTTGTCAGAAGCCAACTCAACCATATTGAAGTCCCCACATATGAGCCATATTGCAGGTGTCAAAGAATGAACAAGTCATATCCATAACTATGATGTTTTGACAATATCATTGGGAGAATCACATTAACTATCCTAAAAGAATGATTCTCAATAGACAAAACAACCCATATAACTCTCTTCATGGGGTCAGAACCGTGATTAAAAAGAAAAGAATGCCAACAAGGGGAAATGAGAGTAGAAACTCCACCTTGACCAACTTCATGTTGAGAAGAAAGAACAAGGATATCAATCCATATAACATGGCAAGCAAACTAAAGCATAAATCCAACAATTTTCACCTCCTAGAGACATAAGATATCCAGGCCAGAAACCTGTTGATGAACATCTCATAGAGTACCTTCTAGGAAGGTCTATGAGACCCTGCACATTCCATGAGATGTAATTCATGAGAAAACCTCATGCATCTCATTCTCATCCTCCAAAGAGGAGAAAATATTATGTAAAAGCTCAGAATGAGAAGCCTCATTAGAGATGAGATGCCACTTTTCACAAAACTCCCCTTCTTCATTCTTAGCATGCCCAACAGGGTTGCAAGAACGACGCAGAGTTGGAGAAGAAGAAATTGTGGAAGCCGCTTGTGGAGTGAAAATCAAAGGTGGCCTAGAGGAATTTGTAACTGCATTAATCCCCTACTAGTTAGGGTTTGAAACAGGTGAGGAAAATAGGGCCTTCTTTGGGAGCCCAATAGAAAAAGAAGCACAAGAATCTCCTGAGGCCCCAGAACCACCCTGTGATTTTGAAGTCAGTGTGTGTTTACCCTTACAACCCATAATAGTCCATTCATCCTTCTTCAACTCATTTTTTAGACCCTCTTGAGGATGGGATCCTTAATCCTTAGGAGGTGGTTTAATTCGGTAAACCGCAAAGGGGCAGTCCTTAATCTTGTGCTCTGTCGACTGGCATCAATAGCAGGTATTTGGAAGATTCAAATAAAGCACCTTCTGGGTGAAGGTATTACCACCCACTTGAATTTCAAGGGTTTCCTTAAGATCCTGCGATATATCAACTTCAACACAAACCCTTTTTTGAGGGCGAGCGTTAAACAAATAGTCATGTTCAAGACAGATCACTCTACCAAGCTTTTGCGCAATGGTTTGAATGAAAGGCCAACAAGGCATGGGAAGGCTAGGGAACTCAAACCACATAGGAACCCTAATCTTCTTATCATCAAAGATGGTGATGTCTCGAGACCATCACTAAAATGCCAAAAGGGAAGACATAACAGTCCACGGCCCTTGAGCGAAGATATCTTCGACATGGGAAGGATTGAAGAACCAAAATAGAAAAAACCATTTGGTGACTTTTTGAATGCCATCAAGCTGAACTCCATGAGGAGTCCATGCTTTGGCAATCTAGTCTTTGAGTATGCTTTCAGAAGGAGTTCTATCCACAAAATGACCTATTAAAGTGTGTTGTTCTAACCAAGCACATGCATTATCAAAATTGTGAATAGGAATAACTATATCAGGAGATGGCATACCTCATGAAACACCTTCGGTATGAACTTGCAAGATCTCTTTCTCAAGGGCACCATAATTTTCCATTACCACTCCAGAACCAGCAACAATTGTTGAGCTAAAGGTGGTCGGAGCCATTAAATACCTAGGTCAATCCTATAGTAAATGCGGTATGAAAGGACAAAGAGGATGCAAAATAACAATGCACAGTGCTAAACCCTAGCAGAGCATCCCATAATATTACTAATTTCAATTTAATTAGTTCAAATTTCTTAAATTTAATTGTGTTTTCTCTTGGACCATTTTTAGGTGTATACATTTGTCCCTCTTTGAATTAACACGTGTAGCGCGCTGGTTCAAACAATAATTGTTTTGATGCTGATTTGATGTTTTGATAATACGATGTTGACCTAATTGATTTTCATGACTTGATGTTGCCCCAGTGATATGATGTTGGTGATGATGGTGTTGATTGATATGATATCCCTGATTTGAAATTATGATAGCCTTAATGCACCGATTTTAAAATTTGAAAATATGACGTCTGATGTCCTTGATCTTGAAAAGTGCCCCGATTGTGAAATTATTGATTCATGGTGATTGTATGCCCCCTAGGGAAATAAATCAAAATAATCTCGTGATGTTTTGATATTTTTGCAATTTTTATAATTTTTTTGTAATTTTTGAATTTTTGATATGATTTGAGCTTTTCGATTTATTTTCTGATAAAAATTAATGAAAAGGATGCCCTCGTAGAAAATTTGGTTTGAATCAATGATGAAAAAAAATGCCATTAGGTTCACCAAACACCCATTAGGTAAACAATGGACTATATAAAGGTGAAAAGCCATTTTCAATCTTCATTTTCACTTTCACTAATCACCTTGTTTACGTTGTGTAGAGAGAGATAGAGAGAGAACTTAGCGACCATGATGATTCTTGTGCATGAGCATCATTTCAAGTACATTTGATGACATCAGAGGCCTCCACATTACAGACCACCAGTGAGTACCCTTATCACAATTCTCATGTTGTTAAATTGCCTCAACTTATGTGCATTTTAAAAATTTTAATATGATGTTTTGTTTCATATTTTTGCATATGCCTCTTAAAATTTCACATTTAATTGATATTTTTTCACAGACCTTGATTTTTTCTTGCATATGCACCATATTCTTTCACATAAGATTGTACTCTTTTACATATGAGCATGATGAATATAGGGTACTTTGAATTTTTTCATATATGCTCAATAATATTTTGCATATACGTAAACTACACATAGACGACATATTCTTCGCATATAGTCAAAATATTTCGCATATAATAAATTTTTGCATATATTGAACTTTAGTTCGCATATAAGAAAAAAAAAATTCTTATGGTTTTTTTGTGCATATATGCTAAAAAATTATGCATCTCAATTATAAAATTTTATGGTTTGGCCTATTTGATAGATGTAGTCAACATTTCTTGATGCTTTGATGATAGAAAGGATGGAACAACCTCACCATGTAGAGTATCGATCATAGATGTCCTCTCTGAGATTGATAGAAATCTCATTGAGCGGATAGGATGTCTGATAGATAATTTTACTTTGATAGATGATCGATTGATGTTGAATTAACACTGTTTGTGTGATAGGTTGATTTACTTGTTCTAGTGATGCGACATCAGTACCCCAAGTCATTTAGATTGAGAGAGAGATTATCACAGGAAGAGTGTGCAGTGATATCTTCCTGTGGCTTAGCTTCTTTACTCAATATGCCACAGTATTGGGTGAATAGGGGCTTATTGGTAGCCTTAGCAGAGTGGTGGCATAATGACCACAACACATTCCATTTGTCAATTGGTGAGATGACAGTGATGCCTAAGGATGCCTATCACATTCTTAGGATACTAGTGATTGGAGAGGTTGTGTTTTATGCATTAGATGAGGTCGGTGGGACTAATGCACTAAGGAGATTATTTGGTGATCTGTCGATGGGTAGGTATGCTATTGAGTGGGCATCTTTGAGAGATGAGAGATACCCACTTCTTCTAGTGGTCTTGGAGTGTATAAATGAAGTGTATATATCATATGTGTTTAGGTTGAGAATGGAGTGTATAAATCATATGTGTTTAGGTTGAGAATGGAGTGTATATATCATATGTGTTTAGGTTGAGAATGGAGTGTATATATCATATGTGTTTTCATCTTGATGGTTTATATGCTAGACTCCATTATGATTTAGAGGTTAATATGTACCCAAATATTGAGACAATTTTGTCAAATTTAGAGTATGCCCCAAAGTACATTGATATATGCACGAACGTACAATGATAGAGCTACCTGGGGTCAGGCTATAGAGTTTGATACTGCTCTCTAGGAGTACCAAGGATTAGCACCAGTTGTATGATATTATATGGTCCATGCGGTGGATATCAGGGAGACACAAGATTTTGCATATTGGTTTTAGTTACATCCGTTTCTGAGATTGAAAACACTAGAGGAGCTAGTTCCTCCACTAGAGAGTGATGATGATGATGATGACGACGATGATGATAATGATGATGATGATGATGATGATGATGATGATGACGACGATGATGATGATGATGATGACAACGACGACGACGACGACGACGACGACGATGACGACGACGACGACGACGACGACGACGACGACGACGACGACGAGGATGATGATGATGATGATGATGATGATGATGATGATGATGATGATGATGATGATGATGACAATGATGACGATGACGACGATGACGATGACAATGACGATGGTGACGATAACGATGACGATGATGATGACGATGACGATGACGATGACGATGACGATGACGATGACGACGATGATGATGATGATGACAATGACGATGACGATGACGATGACGATGACG
>MU226385.1:531941-552109 GCA_018584345.1 Thuja plicata
CGATGATGATGACGATGACGATGATGATGATGATGATGATGATGATGATGACGACGACGATGACGATGACAATGACAATGACGATGACAATGATGATGATGATGATGACGATGATGATGATGATGATGATGATGATGATGATGATGATGATGATGATGATGATGATGATGATGACGATGACGATGACGATGATGATGACGATGACGATGATGATGACGATGACGATGATGATGACAATGACGATGATGATGACAATGACGATGACGATGATGATGATGATGACGATGATGATGACGATGATGATGACGATGACGATGACGATGACAATGATGATGACAATGACAAAGATGATGAAAATGATGATAACGACGATGACGATGACGATGATGACGACGATGATGATGATGATGATGATGGATCCCCTTGACGACAAAGAGGTAGAGTGAGGAGGAGAGATAAGAGAGGGGTGGTGGAGGAGATGGAGGTGGGGGAGGTAGAAGAGGTGGAGGTAGAGGAGGTAGAGATAAAGGAGGTGGGAGTGGGAGTGGTGGGGGTAGTGGGAATGGTAGAGGAGATGTTAGAGGAGATAGACCTCAAGGTAGAGGTGGAAAAGATAAAGAAGAGATAGGCAGTGGCACTAGTGATATTCTTGATCTAGGTTGGCTTATCCAGAGGAGAAGATTAGGTGCTCCCAAATAGGATGACCCACATGATATGGGTACACAGGATGTAGCACATGAGGATCCAAAAATCACATTAGGTGGTCTATAGATTGATACACAAGTTGCCTCATATCAACCCTATACATCTAGTCCCCACGTATATATCAGAGTTCCTTCACATCAATAGGATGCACATATTAGGGTCTTGTAGGATTTAGTATATAGATTATAGGCTCAGGTGAGACAGATGAAGGGGGAGTTCGATACTTCTTAGGGGAGGATACGTGCTCTAGAGTCACAGCTAGCTATTCACACTGTTGAGCAGGATGAGGCTATTGAGCTTCGTAGTATTGGTGAGGAGTTTGCCAGTACATTAGGTTAGACTACTATCCAAGTTTTTACTCAAGATACTCTGAGGTATATTTCCCATTACAGTGTCAGGGAAAAGTATAATTGGTTAGCCTATTGTTCTGACGTATCAAAAGATAGACAAGTTTCTTACTCACATGCTAGACAGAGTTAAAGTTCTCACAAAGGTCAGTCAGAGAATTATGGGGCATAAAGTCCAATTCTTAGGCCTCTAGGTGGGCCATATGTAGGTACAACTGCTACAAGGATTGGTGGGATAGGTATAGGTGGCATAGTTATAGGTGATACATTGATGAATAGACCCACATATTTGGGCGACATCCATGCATAGGTCCCTGTGATGATATTACATCTTTATTGATGTATATCTATAGTGATCTTTGTGATGGACTTTGATGTACTATGATATGGACTTTTGATGTATCTTGAAATACCTTATTTGATATGGACATGGACCTCTCTTACCCTCTTTTTAATACTCTTGATTTATTCTCTCTTTGATGTTATTACATATTGGACTTTATGATTTTGATGATATATATGATGTAGTGAGACTTATGATGGAAGCATGTCTATATGGTTCTATCTATATGTATGTATTTTTTTCTATGCAGGATGTATGGATGTATTTATTTTACTTAGATGCTTATGTATGGATGCAAATGGATATGTTTTTCTATAGATGTCTAGATGGATGCTTTAATAAGATGGATAATGTATGGAATATGTTTATATGATATTTTATTTTCTATGTATGCAATGTATAATTGTTATATGTGATTATGCAATTATTTAAGTATATGATGATGGTTTATTAATGATTAAATATCATGAATGTACTTAAATGTATTAATGTGGATTTAATGATAAATGAAATGTAACTTATATGTGAATGGGATGTAACTATGTGTTTATGATGTGCACTTAATGATGATGATTAATGAGATGTAATTTAATTTAATCCTTAATGAAAATGATATGCACTTAATTATGATAAATATGGTATGATAGCTATACTTAGGTACATAATGGGATGCACTAACTTAATGAACTTAAATGAAAATGATATGCATTGTTTTTATTTATTTTTCTTAAAGTCCAATATGTTCCATCTAAAGGAGAATTGTGTGATTTTGAATTTTGATTATTCAACCCCCTTGAGAAATCCCATAATGATTTAATAATGCAAGATTTAATCTAAACATGGATGCAACATGCAAATGGAACTAACTATTGTCACTTTTCACTGGATCATTTTTTTTTATTATCATCATTGAGCTATTTGCATTGTTTTCATAGCTAAAACCTCCACTGATTTTGAATCGCGATGATATGAATATTGTTAGGTACAACCACCACTGATTTTGAATCATGATGATGTGAATATAATTTTCATCGGTTTTAATGTTGCAAGTTAATCCTGATATTAAGGTATAAAGAACCAAAATGGCCTAGGTATCCTTTGAGTAAATAGATAAATAATTAATCCTTTTCATATGCAAATTTCCTCGATGATACTTGGATGATCATGTCTTGAGACTAATTTGTACACTAATACAAATTAATTCTACAAGCATAAAAATAATAAAATACCATGCTCCATCATTGCTTCTCTATTCTAAGACATCATAGAGTTTCTAAAAGGCATGGAAAATCAAGAAACAAACTCTTTGAACATATTTGTATTTATAATTCAATCCATTTTTCATAAGAATTCATCCATTTGTTTGTTTGATCCTAATTTTTGTTTCCGTTAGAGTTGATGTCAAGTTTTTATGATTTTATGTTTGATGCTTGGTTTTTGGATGTCTGGATGTGTGAAATTTTCAAAAGGTCATGAATCTTGATCTTTCTTTGAGATGTGTTTGTGTTATTCTTATGTCTGATTTGATGAGCTCACTAATCTTGGAATTTTCCCCTAGTTTTATTTGACAATAATGATGGACCATGAAAAGTTTCTAAACCATGATGAAAACTTTATCTGGACAACTGAGCTATGTATATGGAGGGTTTATGATGGCTATGTATAGGAACAACGAAATGAAAATAGACATATACAATGATGGGGTGTGAATGAAAGTGAGGATGCAAATACAAAATTACTTGATAGATAGAGAATCTTAACTTGGAACAAGTAGCGCCTATTTGCCAGGTTTTCACTACTTGGATTTATTCCATTTTTTCATTTAATTTAATTTTTTCTTCTTTTTAGCTTTTTAATATTTTTGTATTTTTTATATTTTTTATTTATTTATTATCAAGGCACTTGTTTATCAGGTTCTCACCAAGATAATGATTTTTTTAGGACTTTTTCCATTGTTTTTTTATTTCTTCAGGATATCTTTCTACTATACCAACTGATACTCTTTCAACTGATCAAGTATATAAGCTATTAAGGTGGATACTATTGATAGGTTCTTGTATTTCATCTCCATCACATGTGCCTAGCGTGTAGGTCCCTGATCCATAAGATGATATAATGACCAAAGGTCATAACCAATTTACTTCAAACTTGCCTTTCTTCTCCCTATCTTGTTGATTACATGGATTTTCTCGTAGAACTAGATCTCCCACATGAAATTCTCGAGGTTTGATTTTTTTTTGTAGTTTTTTGACATCCTCTTTTTATAGAACTTCAAGCGATCATATACTTGGTGTTGACGCTCCTCAAGCAATTCTAGTTCTTGAAACCTAGAAACCCTATAGTTTTCATATGTCAATATGTCATGTAATGAAACCCTAAGTGATGGTATCTCTACCTCCAAAGGTAAATCTGCTTCTACTCCATAGACTAAGGAAAAATGTGTATCTCCTGTAGGTGTTTTGATTTTGTTCCTATAATTCTATAATGTTGGATTCAACTGGATATGCCAATCTCTTCCTGAGTTATCAACTATATTTTTAAAGATTTTAAGGGTGTTCTTATTGGAATTCTCTTCTTGGAAATTTCCTTGTGGGTAATAGATAGAGGAGAAATTTTTAATGATGTTGAATTTCTCACATAATTCTTTTACATCCGTGTTCTTGAATTCTTTTCCATTAACTGTTATGATGGCATGCGGTATGCTATATCTACAAATTATGTGGTTCAAGAAGAGGTAATATAATCCAAATATTTTATGAACAATACACTCTCAAATCTAGAAGATGCTTGATGCAAGGATTATCTTTCCTATCCACCATTTTTTGTTCTATGTACCTCTTTTGTGAGAGTAGGGAGAATGGGAGAACTTGCGAAGGATTTGTTGTCATAGAGATTTGTACCTGAGAGATAAGCATGATGCTTAGCAGTCCCATGCAACATGGGACATCTCCAAGCCTATGGGTTGCTCATTGTGGATATGAACCTTTGGATTATGGTCTAGCTCCCCTTTGGATATCATAAAACTAACTTGATTCGGAAAAGTGATAGAAGGAAACATATAATTTCAAACCTATACTAATAGGTCATACACCAGAACGGTTAAAATATGCAATGCTGATTAAAAATCACAAAATCACTCAACTAGAAAGACATTATAATCTCACAAATCAGCTATAAAATCTTGCAAAATAAATTTGTATGAAAGGTCCTGGTTTTCTAACACTTTGAAAATGGAAAAACAAAGTTGTTTCCACAATTTCGCAACACTAGAAGATTATTCAAACTTACTCACATGCACTATATCATGCTAATATTTGCATTTAATATTGAAGGAACTTTATAAAATGAAGGAAAAATAAAACATTAATATCAATACATTCACAATCAATACTCAAAACCCAAAAATTGAGAAGGAAACAAGCTTTTGTTATTGATTAATCAAGAATCTTTGCATCACAAGGCAAAACTATGCAATATTAACTGCAAAGTATGTATGAGCTAACACAAACTCACCAAACTCTGAACTTTGCACTCTATATCAAAAAATCAAGAGAAGATGACTTATAGATAAAAATCTAGATGGGGTCATACAAATGGATAGCCTGAGAAAAAAGGATTGGAACTAGTGGTATCATGTAGTTAACTGCCTCAAAAGCCTCTTAGATGAATGCTCCACCCATGTGGGCCCTTAAATGATGCTAATTTTCTTATAAAGTCACCAAGAACTCCCTCATTCCTCTCCACAGTTTATTATATCTCATCTAGACCTCTAGTTACTCCTATTTGACTCATAATTAAATGCTAATTTATTTGCATCATGAGTAATATTAATAAATTGATTTATAAAAACCTCACCTTTAGCCAATATTTTATGTTAAAATCTATGTAAATAAAAAACATAACTCCTAAGGCACAAATTGTTTTAGTTTGCATGCATACATGTGCCTAAATTATTTATAATACATCATTTTAGGAATTTTACATATTAATTCTAATGCAAACTAAAAATGCCTTCACAAGGCATTAGTTAAAGGATTTTAAAATAAAATAAACAGAAAAAATATCCTTCTATCTCATTTGTCATTTAGGGCTAAAGAAACCCTAAAAAATACCTCTTTCATTTTCATTTTGATCTTTCATTTCTCTTCTCTCTGGCCACACTTCCATAAGGAACTAGGGTTTTCTAGTTTGATGGAATTTTGAAGGTTTTCTTGCAAGTCTTACATATATTTTCTGCTCATTATTCTAGGTATGTCTTCACTGCAGTGAGAAAACTCTACTCTCAAGATCTATTTATATAGAAATCATGGTGAATCTTTATGTTTCTTTTGTGTATTTTGATGCTCGTGGTCTCTATTAATATCACAATTAGAAAAAAAAATCTTTGGTTTCTTTCCATTTCTTGTATTGTGATTTGATCTTGTATATTTTTCAAACCCTTGCAATCTCCTTGAGGTTTTTCATCATTTGTGCCAATTATAAGTTCAATGTTTAAGCACTATATCCTTGTATTTATGTTCATTGTACTTTATGCTCTTAATATTTATCATTATTCCTTTGGATTTTGGTGGGATGGAGTAGTCACATTTTCCTAAGAAGATATCCAGATGACCTTTCTCATAAGTGGATATTACAACTAGAAATAGTGAATATATTTTTATGAATAGGCAAAAGAAACTGAAAAATAGTAAACCCATATGACAACTTTCATATTTGGTGGAACACAGTGGATAATCTTGTAATAGATGAAATATTATATTTTTTGTTAATGATAACCTTTCTTAACATGATCATTGTTCTTTGTATTTTTGCACTCCACTTTTCTACTATGCAGTTACTATCTTTGGACTTGACCATCATTTCTCATTGGTATATTTATCGGCTTTGATGTGATTGCCTTGCACATATGTGTCTCATTGTGATTGGGAAAATTTTTGTTTTTGTTATTACATTGAAATTTACAACTCTCTTCTCTTCTTAGACAATATTGTGTTCTCCTCTTTTAATGATATGACATTGATGTGTTGGAGATTTGCTTCTGTGCAAATAATTGATTGTATGTTTTTCATTAATGACAACATATAATATATAGCATGTATCATATATGCAATTATTAGTACAGATGATTTGGAGCTATGCATGTTTATTTCCATGGTGTATACATGTTCTAGTTTCTATGTGCATTCACGCCGAGACAGATATGCAGTTTTAGTTGAGTTATGATTAATCAGTTATGGAAGTTACAGTTTCTAGAGTTTATCTATCAAGGTGCTGACGTAAATACAATGTTTCTTGAGTTGTGCCTATCTTTGGGATATGCATTTTTGTATTCATGTTTAGTTATGAGTTAAATATAATTATCCAAAGGCGCTAAATGTGTTTCAATAGAATATTGATGTTAGAGTTAATTTGGTGAAGCCGACTTTGTGAAGCGTCGCGTCTATTGAGTTTGAGTTGTGTGGTCTTAATCTTTATTGTGTGCTTGGTTGAGCCGAAAAGGAAGTGGATGAAGTGTTTCCATATACCTTCATGACCTTATCCTTGGTGAAGATACATATAAAAATTCAGTTATGTTCACTAACTGTTGAAGATGTTGTGAAGAGGAAAAGACAAAGGAGAGCAGAAAATCAGGAAGAATAAGTTGAAGATCTGTGAAGAAATAGAAGTTGATTGCAATTCATTGGAACTGATCAAGACAACAGGTCTAATCAAATAGTTCATTTACCAGATATAGTGTATATTTTTTATACTGAAGGTTGTAGCCTTCACCATCTAAGCAGTGAGCTATTGGACAGTGAGTCCTCACCCTTAACAGGGTTATCTGTAAAAGACTCCTAATAGGGTCTGACCTTTAACTAGGTCTTTGTACTTCTTGCATTATAAAGATCAACTCCTAACAGGGTTGTAAGATCTTCTAGCAAGGATCATTATAAACTAGTGCAGTTATTTGTGGGTACTAATTCCCATTGGGGTTTTTGCCTATTTGGTTTCCCCGTAATCAAATTGTTGAAGTACTCTATTGTGTTATCTGAATGTGCATTTACTTTATATAAAATTACTTTAAAGAAAGAGAAAATAATTAAATTGACTGATAACTGATTCACCGCCGCCTCCCCTCTTATTTATCCTTTGGACTATTCCAAAAATTGGTATCAGAGCCAAGTGCCTTGGAGAGAAAACCTAACATCTTAAGGTAGATCAGATGGCATACTTCAGGAAAGAGAGTCCTAAGTTCAATGGAGAAAACTATCTTGACTGGAAGAACAAAATGATAACACATCTTCAGTGTGTTGGATTTGAGATCTATGAGATTGTCACTCAAGAAGTTGAAATTCCCACCTTGAAAGATGTTGTAGTTGATGACTCTACTATGAAACAAAAGGAAGTGTTCACTAATAATGAAATTTCCAAAGAAGCCCTAATCAGTGCCCTATCTGACAGTGAATTTTTTGAGATCAAGAAGACAGATAAAGCATACTCTATTTGGAAATACTTAGAAGATATGTTTGAAGGATAAATCCAAGAAAAGAATGCATGTAGAAAGACATGGAAGAAAAGATACGACAATTTAGAAATGTTACTTGAAGAAAACATCAGAGCTTACAATCAGAGGATTAATGATCCAATATCAGGTATAAGAAATAATGATGGAGAAATATCAGAGAAAGATATAATGGACAAATTAATGACCACATTGACAATAGACTATGAGAGAAAGATCAATATCTTAGATGAGACTATGCAATTTTAAAAAGACTTCAATAGGGAAACCTTGATCAGAAAAATATCTTCATTTGAGATATCGAGATTGAAGACAAAACCTAAAAGTGAGACAACCTTCAAAGCCACAGTCCACAACAAGAAATCTATAAGCAACTCTAGTAACAATGAAGAAGTGGATGTATAACTAGAAGAAATCATTGATATGATTGCCAAGAAGGAAAGGAAAGGTAAGGGGAAATATGAAGGATAGCTACCATTCAAATGTTTCTCATGCAACAAAGTTGGTCACTTTTCATCCAAGTGCCCTACAAGAGTCAAGAAATTCAGGTCAGATTACAAACCTAAGTACACTAAAGAATGTTATCATGTTGAGGATGGTGTAACTAATGATGAATCAGGAGAAGATGAAATTTTATTTTTTCCATTAAAGACATTGAGAAGATTCTTGAAGAAATGGACAAAGAAGATGAAGTAAAAGAACAGGAGTTAGCATTAGTTTCAAAAGCTGAGATCAGAACTGACTGGATCATTGACAGCAGATGTTCACACCACATGATAGGAGACAAAGAAAGATTTGTACATTTGGACAAGTACAAAGGTGGCATGGTTAGATTTGGAGATAGAACTCCCAAACATATCATAGGCAGAGGTTCTATCACCCTAGATGGAAAGAACAAGACAGATGATGTTCTCTATGTTGATGGTTTGCATCATAACTTACTAAGTGTTGGACAGTTTCTTGATAAATGATATCAGTTGGAATTCAAAAACAACCAGTGCATCATTAATACCAAAGAAGGAGACATGATTGCATCAGGATCAAAGACCAAAGGTAATGTTTTTCAGCTCAACTCAGAAGTAAGTTTTTTTGCTGCAAAAGTAGATGACAGCTGGCTATGGCACAAGAGACTTTGTCACATCAATTTTGACAACATAGTCAAGATAAGTAATGTAAAGGTAGTAAGAGACCTTCCTAGCATGGAAAGACCATTTGACACCATGTGTAGGGAATTTTTGATGGGGAAGCATGTGAGGACCTCATTCAGGAGCAAACAAAACTCAGCAGAAGACACATTAGATCTGATACATACAGACCTATGTGGACCTACTCAAACAAGATCTTACTACGGAGAGATGTATTTTATTTTATTTGTTGATGATTTCTCAAGGATGATGTGGGTTGCGTTCTTGAAAGAAAAATCTTAAGATTTTGATAAGTTCAAAGTATTCAAAGCTAAGGTTGAGAATGAATCTGGATTAAAGATAAAATGTCTAAGATCTGATAGAGGAGGAAAATTCACCTCTGACTAGTTTTATGACTACTATGAAGAACATGGAATCAAAAGACAGTTAAGTGCACCCATAACCCCTCAGCAGAATGGGATAGAAAAAAGGAGGAACAAGATAATACTTGACACAGCGCGCACTATCATGATTGAAGGAAAGGTTGCCCATACCTACTGGAGAGATGCAGTCAATATAGCAGTTTACACTATCAATAGAATACAATTGAGACCAGGCGCAGACAAGACACCTTATGAACATTGGTTTGGTAATGTACCTACTATAAAATACTTTAGAATCTTTGGAATAAAGTGCTACATCAAGAGAGATGATAGCATTGGTAAGTTTGATGCTAGAAGTGATGAAGGTAGTTTTCTTGGTTACTCTACTAAAAGAAAAGCCTATAGATGTTTCAATCTAAGATTAAAGAAGATCATTGAAAGTACTCATGTGAAGATTGATGAGCAGTTTATGATTCAAGAAAGATATTATGACTATGCTCCCATGATTGAAGATGAGCCCAAACCCATCAATAAGAACACAGTTATTGAATAAATGTTTGATTGTATTGATGTTTCATATAACAATCCTGAACCAAGTGAAGAATAATCACATGTCACAGATGAAAGTATCACTCCTAAGAACTCAAGGTACACATCCAAATACCACTCTAAGGAAGATATCATTGGAGATCAGACTACAAAATTCCTGACAAGATCTAGAGAAAAAGTTTCAACCACTGATGAAGAGGTATGCTTACTTTCACAGATTGAACCCTTAAGTGTTGAAGATGCGTGTAAAGATTCAGATTAGAAAAGTGTCATGCAAGAAGAATTAGATCAAATAATCAAGAATGAAACATGGGAACTGGTCCCTAGATCTCATGACAAGAATGTGATTGGAACTAAGTGGATATTCAAGAACAAAATGAATGAAGAAGGCACAGTGGTAAGGAACAAAGAAATATTAGTATGCAAAGGATATGTGCAGAGAGAAGGAATAGATTACACTGATACTTTTTCCCCTGTGAGAAGACTTGAAGCTATCAAGTTGTTTTTGGCCTATGCAACATTCAAGAACTTTAAGGTATATCAAATGGATGTCAAATAAGTATTTCTGAATGGTGACTTGAAGGAAGAAGTCTACATAGAGCAGCCTGAAGGATTCAAACTTTCAGATAAACTAGACATGGTATGCAGATTAAAGAAAGCACTTTATGGACTTAAATAGGCCCCAAGAGCGTGGTATGAGAGACTTGATGATTACTTAACAAAGATAGGATTCATAAAAGGAGCAGAAGATTGTAATTTATTTATAAGAGAGATAGATGAAGGACTACTAATTGCTTATTTTTGTTGATGACATTATCTTTGGAGGTAATGATAAACTTAGTGCAGAATTCGCCAAAGAAATAAAAAGTGAATTTGAAATGAGCATGATTGGACCTATATAATACTTTCTTGGATTGAATGTAAAACAAATGGACAAAGGCATATTCATAAATCAGTCTAAGTATGTGAAGGAGATATTGAAGACCTTCAAGGTGGAATATTGCAAACTAGTAAGCACCCCCATGATAACAAGATGCAAGCTTTCTAAAGATCATGATTCCACAGCAGTTGACAAGACCCTATACAAGTCTATGATTGGAAAACTCATATATCTCACTCAATCTAGACCTGACATTTCTAATACAATTGGAATTGTTGGAAGATTTGCAACTAAACCCAAGCAAAATCATCTAATGGAAATAAAAAGAATATTCAGATACCTAAAGGGAACTATAGACTATGGTTTATGGTGTTAGACTAGTCTTAGTTTAGCTAATAATTAATTCATTTAATTATTAGTCTATCTACTCTTTGCTGAAGTTTCACTTAGGCACTTTATAATTCTTTAGGGTTTCCTTTAGGGTTTTGTGATTCCTTTTATAAGGATTCACTTCTTTGTATTTTAGTACCGAGTTTGTAATTCATCATTGTTGTTAATAGAAGTTTTATTCTTGCAACATGGATTTCATGTCTCTGGCTTTTTGGCCGCCATAGTTTGTCTTCTCTCTTTTGTCTTTTCTTCTGTTTATGTGACAGTCATGCATGTAGGTGGTCTTGGGAGGATTTGCATTTATCAAATCTAACATGGTATCAGATCTTTTCTGTTGTTTGTTGTTCAGTCTTCGTTGAAGCACAGAGGGTTTCAGAGGTTTTTCTGACATCTTCCATTTGATTCTGGGGGATCTTTGTTTTTTGAGGCACTTTGGACCAAAATCGACCTCACTGTTACATCCAGAAGGCCCAAAAACCCCATAATCCATATAAGGCACGTCCGATTTGGACATCAGGGCCTTGGGGAGAAATTTCTTGGCCTATTAGGGCCGTACGGGCATGAGAATCGAGGTAGGGTTGAAATTTTTTCAAAAAAATTAAAAAAAAGTGCTTTTTAATAGCGCAAGCCAATGCTAAGTTTGGGGCGCCGCCGCCACACCGCCTCCACCAGTGGCGGGCCCTCTGGCAGCGGCCCCCGCCGGCCCGGGCTCCACCCTCCTCCGACCTCTGCCACCCCTGTGGCCCGCTTCCCGGCCACCACCGCCGCTACGTGCCCCCTGCCGCCCTTCGCGCTGCTCTGCCACCGCCCGGCCCACCACCGGCCCCTCCCCGCGGCGCCACTCTGTCTGCGCCACTCTGCACTCGACCGCCGCGCCACTCTACCCCGGGTCCGCCACCCCCGCACCGCCCGAGGGACTCTTTAGCCCCCGGGGGCCCTTTTCTTAGGCGAGTGGTCATATGGAGGATCGTGGGCTCCTAATTTCAGCCCCTAGGTGTGCCATGTGCCCGGGTGCCCATTTGTTTTAGCCCCTGGGGCTTTTTTCTATCTTTTAGGGTATTTTGGGGCCTTCTCACTGTTTTCGCTCTATATGGAGCATACGGAGGTCTTTTTCAAACTTCTTTATATCGTCGAAAAGCTCTTTTCAAGATCTTTCTGTCTATAGTGATTTGGGTTTTTGGGTTCTGCAATTTTGATAGTGTTTTTTTCTGTTGAAGTCCGATGTCTATTTTTGCCTTCTGGGAGTCATATCTAGCTCATCCGGACTCCATTTTTGGCAAACAAGATATCGTCGGAAAGATGGTTCAATGATCTATTCAGTTGAAGAGGTTTTTTTTCTAGATTCTACTCTAGGTTTTCTCTCCTCTGAGTTTGGAATTTTATGCACTCTGGTGGATTGCTTGGGTTTACAGGTCCTGGGATCTCTTCTACTATACTTCTGGCTCACTCTTCTTTCTGACTTCTGAGCTTGTATGCTCTTCTGATGCATTTTTTTTCTATAAATGCACTGAGATAAAGTGCCTTCTTCTGCATTTCTAGGATTTTGAGCACCTTGTATGGTTGTTGTACTCACACTCTGTTATAAAGTGCCATGGGGGGTTATGATGCTTTTGCCATTTTAGGTGCATCCACCTTTGTCAAGTGAGCGTAACTTCCACAACATTATCCCATGCTGTGTGTTGATGACACCGCTCTTTATCCTGTGTGTGTACCTCAGTTGCACTGTTGGTGTTCCTGGTTCTTCTTCTGCATATGTTTCTGGCATTACATTTCAGTGTTCCTGTCACCTCTCCCAGTTCAGCATTATGGGGGGTTCACCTGTTGGTTCTATTGCTTCCTGGTTCGATTGATCGGCTCTTCAGACTTTGTCTTCTCTACCTAGTCATGCACTTCAGTGGGGGTTCCATAAGTCTCTTCTGACAGAGTTTTCAGCTTCATGCTTCGGAGATGCTTCTTTCTCATTCTTTTTCATTTCTCTGGGACATCCTTTCCCTAGATTGGAGGCTTAGTTTCCTTCATCTAGTTCATTTCTTGTTTTGGGTACCTGATATGGCCTTGTTGCCGGGACCCATCTTTCCTGCTTTCTGCAGTAGTTTAGCTGTTTTTCTTCTCCCTAAGTTACACTTAAGGGGGGGTGTTAGAGTAGTCTTAGTTTAGCTAATAATTAATTCATTTAATTATTAGTCTATCTACTCTTTGCTTAAGTTTCACTTAGGTGCTTTATAATTCTTTAGGGTTTCGTGATTCCTTTTATAAGGATTCACTTCTTTGCATTTTAGTACCGAGTTTGTAATTCATCATTGTTGTTAATAGAACTTTTATTCTTGCAACATGGATTTCATGTCTCTTGCTTTTTGGCCGCCATAGTTTGTCTTCTCTCTTCTATCTTTGCTTCTGTTTATGTGACAGTCATGCATGCAGGTGGTCTTGGGAGGATTTGCATTTATCAAATCTAACATATGGTATCCTAACTCAGAGAACATATAGCTTCATGTGTATACAGATGCAGATTGGGTAGGTTGTGTTGATGATAGAAAGAGCACATCACAAGGAGTAGTATTTCTTGGAGACAGGTTGGTCACTTGGACAAGTAAAAAGAAGAATTGTATCTCTCAGTCAACAACAAAAGCTGAGTATGCTGCAACAACATTGAATTGTTCAACAATGGTTTGGATCAAACAGATGATTAAGGACTTTGGTATTCAGATTGATTATCCTATAGTTATTCATTGTGACAACACTAGTACTATCAATATGTCAAAGAACCCTGTGATGCATGCAAAGACAAAACACATTGAGATCAAATACCACTTCCTAAGAGAAAAAGTTGCAGACAAAGAAGTAAAGCTGGATTATGTAAGAACTAAGGAACAACTAGCAGATATTTTTACAAAGCCTCTATCAAAAGATACTTTTGAGTATCTCAGGGAGAAGTTGGGACTAATTCCCTTTCCTAATTCTGATTAGAACTTGCAGAAAGAACATCAGTACTTGGTGACTGATGAATGATTGACTAATCTACTTCTAGAGTAGTATATGTGCTTAATGGTGTTTAACACCCTTTTTCATTGATGTCAAAGGGGGAGTATTAGTAAGTGGGAGCATATACTCTGGGGGAGTATACAGTGCAGCAACAGTGAAGAGGAACCTTTGATGAGGATATTGAGAAGATTGTAAAAAGAAGGAAGAAAATTGAGTTGATGATATCATATGTTTCCATCAATGTCAAAGGGAGAGATTGTTGGAGATTTGCTTCTGTGCAAATAATTGATTGTATGTTTTCCATTGATGACAACATATAATATACAACAGGTATCCTATATGCAATTATCAGTATAGATGCTTTGGAGCTATGCGTGTTTATTTCCATGGTGTATACATGTTATATTTTCTACGTGCATTCACGCCAAGACAGATATATAGTTTCAGTTGAGTTATGATTAATCAGTTATGGCAGTTACAGTTTCTGGAGTTTATTTGTTAAGGAGACGACGTAAATACAGTGTTTCTTGAGTTTTGCCTATCTTCAAGATATGCATCTATCTTTGGGATATGCATGTTTGTATTCATGTTTAGTTATGAGTTAAAGATAATTATCCAAAGGCTCTAAACATGTTTAAGAAAAATCTTGATGTTAGAGTTAATTTGGTGAAGCCAACTTTGTGAAGCGCTGCGTCTATACAGTTTGAGTTGCGTGGTCTTAATCTTTATTGCGTGCTTGGTTGAGCTGAAAAGGAAGTTGGTGAAGTGTTTCCAAATATCGTCGTGACCTTATCCTTGGTGAAGATACATATAACAGTTCAGTTATGTTCACTAAGTGTCGAAGATGTTGTGAAGAAGAAAAGACAGAGAAGAGTAGAAAATCAGGAAGAATAAGTTGAAGATCTATGTGAAGAAACAGAAGTTGATTGCAATTCATTGGAACTGATTAAGATAGTAGGTATAATCAAATAGTTCATTTACCAGATATAGTGTATATCTGTTATACTAAAGGTTGTAGCCTTCACCATCTTAGCAGTGAGCTATTGGACAGTGAGTCCTCACCCTTAACAGGGTTATCTATAAAAGACTCCTAACCGGGTCCAACCTTTGACCAGGTCTCTGTACTTCTTACATTGTAAAGATCAACTCCTAACAGGGTTGTAATATCTTCTAACAAGGATCATTATAAACTAGTGCAGTTATTTGTGGGTTCTAATTCCCACTAGGATTTTTGCCTATTTGGTTTCCCTGTAATCAAATTGTTGAAGTACTCTATTGTGTTATCTGAATGTGCATTTACTTTATATCAAATTACATTAAATAAAGAGAAAATAATTAATTTGACTGATAATTGATTCACCCCCCCTCTCAGTTAACCTTTGGACTATTCCAACATGATGTTATTATGACTGTTAAAATAGGCATGTTTACTTCTCTTCATGGTTGCAATTCTCATTTTATCTAACTTCATGATTATAGCACTTACTTTCACTGTTATCTGCTCTATGTATTTGCATTATAAGATTAATATACTATTATTGCATTTTAATTTCCATTTAACACCTCATACTTCTATTCTTATCATTGGATATACCTAACCTTGGCATGCTATAATGGTCAATATACCTGATCTTGGCATGCCATAATGGTCGTGGATTGTCTTCTTCTGATTATCATTATTTTCTCAAGATTTCTAATAGCCACATGGCTGTCAATGCTTGTACATTTACTATTTTATCATTGATCTTACTGTGTTCAAGGAATTTTTGACTATTTTTTTGCTATTATTATTTCTTGGTACTATCTTACTACTGCATTCATACATTACATTTCCATGTTGAATCAATCATCTTTGATCTTAATATCTTAATGACTATTATTACTACATTTTGTTGTCCTTTTATACTTATTTGAGTCTTATTGAGAACCTATCTTGTTAATTTTGATAGTGAACCCTTATACCGATTGTATTTAAATGATGAGTGATTTCTCAATAAACCTATAATAAGTATAAAAAGATTATACACTCTTAAATATGTTACAATATAAGAGGGAACCATGTTGGGCTCAACCCTTGTGGGAGCCCATTTTACCCCACATGCTATGAAGTTTATGATATCAAATTAAAGTATTTAATAATGAACATGATACATGTACCTGCGAAGTGAACAAATAGGTTAGATAAAACAAAGAATTTCTGATTTTTTTCTTCTTTCTTCTCTAACACATGTGATACTTCATATATAAATTAATACATTCTAACATTTGATTATGATTTTATTAATCTTTCATATGGATTAATGAGGATCCCTGAGATCTAACCCCCTTTCTCTCTCTTCCTACAGACAAACCTAGACATAGAAAAGTAACTATTAGAGCAATGAGATGAAGATTCAAGCTTAAAATCATGTCATTTTTCATTCCACGAAATGACGGGTTCCCTCCTCCTTTCATATGTTATTTTTTCATATGCATATTTAATTTTCATAATATATAGTTTAGTCATTCCCACGGCTTGTCTAGGAAGTACTCTTTTGAACTTATAAATAAATAAAGTATTTTTCTCTCAAAAGTTGTGTGATTCCCTTCTTTTACTTGCATTTATGCTAAAAATAAGAGTCACTTAATAACATATTGTAATCACATAAAAATGGTCATCTAAACCCTAGACCCCATATCTTAGTAATTAATCAAGAAACCCTAATCTTGATAAACCCTAAGTCCTAAATCAAACAAACAATTCCTTAATTCATCAAATTCAAACTGTCCTGACCTAAACCCTGGGTCCTAATCAATCATCGTACTTGATTAATTAATTAATTCCTGAAATCATAATACATTTGCAAATAAACCTTATGTTAATTATTTAATTGATATTTTGATATAGTAATTAAATAAAATTACTAAATTTTCAATTAAATAAAAAAGGAATTAAATTAATTATAAAAACAAAAATGTGCATTCAAAATCAATTAAATTATAAAAAATGCATATGACATCATCAAATCCAGTTAACTGATTCTCCACTATTTATCATTTTGGAAACATTCAGTTAACTAAGAACTTATTCTAGAAGTTTCCAAAGAGACTGATCAGTCAGTTCAGTCAACTGACTCTTTCGACCAATCAAATTGCTTGCACGTGGATTGTGCTTCTTCAATCGAATCTGAGCCACTCTTTTCTTTCAATCTCGACCGTTGATTCAAGAGACATTTCTATAAAAGAGAAGCTTATTTCCTTCACACCGACCCTAAATTTAGCATTATTGTTATTATACTGCATTTTACATCCTATATTTCTTGCAATTTAGCTTTCAACTTGTTTAGCTTTAATTGTTTCTTTAGTTTGTTTAAGTATGCAAATCTTAATCTTAGAGCATATTTGAATTTGGTGCTTTAAAATGAATCATTCACATTTCTATTTGGTGCTTCTAAAATAAATCTAATTAGATTGGATTAACCACAAACTGCATCTGCATATCATTTTAGATCAATCATATAGCTTTAAAATCCTTCGTTTAGGATATTGGTGTAGTCACTAAGTTTGCGATGACCTGAGAGAAAACTCATACTCCTACCTACTAGAAGGCAATAGATCGATTTAGGTTAGTGTTTTTTACTGCATTTTGATTTCATGTTTTCTAACTCGCTAACCATGCAATGATCTATTGAAGTGTGTGTTTTTTTTGTGCAACTTGCAGGTACCCATTTTCACACATACATTCATGGTGCCCACCATGGGGCAGATTGTTGTATTTTTACAAAATTTTGCTCTTTGTTCTGAACATTTTTCAATTTTGCAGGCAATTTATCATTTCTGGCAGTTCTTTTATCATTTCTAGGAGTCCTTTATCGTTTGTGGTCATTCTTTTATCATTTCTGGGGAATTGCTAATCATTTTCTACTGCCTTTGTATCATCTATGGGAGGTATCATTTTGGCTCTAATGCATCTATGGTAAAATCTTTATCATTTTCAGTGTGCTTTATCATTTTTGGTAAAAGCTTTATTGTTTCCAGGGAAGTTTATCATTTTTTGTTAAAACTGTATCGTTTCTGGGAAATATCATTTTGGGTCTCTATTTTATCATCTGAAAACTAGAGAGTAGAAAAATAGAGTCTTTTCTTTGACAAATTTGATGGCTAACCTTCTAACTTGGTTGTGTTTGTGATTTTGATCAAATTTTAAGCAGCCTAACAGTGGTTTACAGGATGTTGAAAATGAAGAAATAAATCATAAACTACTAATGAATTTGATGTAGGATGATTATCGAAGACCTTTGCATGTCTTCCAAAAATTTCATGTCTGCTTTTAGTAGTTAGAAAACACTTCAACTTGGTGCTTAAAAATAATCAATTTCTTATGTGTTTTAAGTGTCTTCTAGATTTGTAATCCAAAAAAATTGCATGAATGTATCCTCTCCCCTTGCCTTCGTGGATCTTGGGTGTGAGATAAATTCATGCAAATCTTTTAGCATGGCTACCTCTTGAGAGCTTTAACAGAGCCAGTAAGAGTGGATTGCCCAACCGGTAACAAGCTAAAGCCAAGCCCTTTTGAATTGATATATAAGAAAGGTCATTGTGATTAGTGTCATAATGAACAGGTGTTGATTATGTTATGTCAAGAAGAAGATCTCCCTTAGTACCCTTATGGTGCGTAAAAACCTATAGAATGTAACTTCTATAGGCTGGGAGGCCTCCATAACGGAGATAATCTACCACAAGTATAACCACCCAAATGGATGCCTTAATTAAAAAATTTTGTTGTAGTATCCAAAATCCCTCTATCTACTGGCGTAGAAGGTCAGAGACCTGTTAGCTCTTTTTCTTGCAACACTTACCTAATGATGACAATATATCTTGTATACTCAGTTGCAACCTCCTTTAGGAAAGAGAAAGACTAATTTCTAAGGATTGGATAATATCCTTCTTCATTTTTGAGCTCCACAGAATCAGGCAGGTTTTACCTTTTAAATATTACTAATATCTCAGTCTGTGTATTTGGTGGATTGTTTCATTCACTGGTTATTAACCAAAAACCTCACTGTAACAACTTATAGAACACTTTAGAGATTGCAATGACTAACTTAAAATAGAATACTATTATCCAGGCTATGGTTTTGAGAACACAAACCAATGAGACAAGGATTAGCATCCTTCTTCCTTTTGATTTTAGGAGGGATAACCTAATGATTCACTCTCTAAAGAATCAATAAAGTGGACACTGTCCTGCAGACATAAGTCCTTGATGAGTTTAGCTCATGTATTTTAGTGACAAGTGTATTTGGAATAATTTTGAATATTTTGAAAACTTAGATGATGATAGATTATCAGACCCAGGTCTAGATCAGTGCCAATCCTTTGGGTTATAGAGTCAAAATGTTAAAGTTTCACATAAACAAAAAACTATAAGCTGCCTCACAACCTACATGCAATTAGGATAAGTTTCCTTACAAATTATCTGATTACCTCTAAAATACTGTATCAAATCCTTAAATACTGATATGCTTCCTGAAACTACTCACAAAACTTAGTTCTTTACATGAAAGAAACTTGCAAGTAATTAGATAGTCACCTTGCAACCAAAATGCTTCGGAATGCCTTACAATCTTGAACATAAAAAAGCATACGCAGGAAATAAAGAGACAATGATAAAGAAGAGTAAAATTGCACCGTATTTTATTGATGTAATCCTTCTTTCATACATAAGAAAAATCTTTGAAGCTTGAAAGAACACAGGCACAGATTTAGAAAGACTGATTATTTACATTATATTTCATCCTCTTTTTGAAAATACAACTCTCTTCTATACATAGGTCTTCAACCATCTTGGAATCTCTTTCAAAAGGATGCTACAAGCTTCAGATGGTCTCAGAAAACCTAACCCTAAAACTATAGAAGAGACAAAAAGAAAGAGAGAGAAGAAGCGGTGGAATGACCAAGTCAAAAAGATAAAAATAGATATT
>MU226385.1:561635-574243 GCA_018584345.1 Thuja plicata
AGTTCAATTTGCCCTTAAAGAATGAGAGAGCAATATTAACTCTTTTGATCTCATGTTCAACTTCAGTCACTATTTCTGAAAAATCTGATCTCAGGGCTTACAATGATGCTAGCTTCTCAAATAATTGCACCCTAGTAGACCACTTAGTAAAATACGGGTCGAGGATAGCCAAATACCCCATTACCTCAGTGTGCAAAGCTGGTAATTTGTTATAGGTATTGAGTACAACATCAGCTTTATCTTTTAAGATATCAATTCTATGTTGTAGCACACCTTTCAATGATCTTCAAGCAATTGCATTTCCTTTCTCTTCCTCAGCCTTTTCCTCAACCACCTCTTCAGACTTTGCTTTGTCTTCAATTTGCAGGGGCTGTGGTTGCATAGGTACATACATTACCTCAGGTTTTTCTTCCAATTCTTCCATTAATTTCTTTATCATCTGATCCCACTGATAAAGTTGCACTCGGCACATTACTCTATCTTTTGCCAATGCACTAGTCTCTTCCACCAATGTGCTACACCTATCAAACAATTGTTTAGTTTTATCTTCATTCAAGTGAGCCCAGTGTGTCATGATTTGGGATATCTCCAAATCCCCTATATTTTGCATCATCCACACCATTTGATTTCCCACCATATTCTCCTGAATATTCACCACTTGGGGCTTTTGATCTTTTGGGCACAGGCTCCACATTGCAAAGGCCTGAGACTTTGGGCTATACCCAAATCCTTTTATCACATCGCCTATCTAAACTTCACTAGCCATCTTGAGATCTAGCTATTTTCTTATTTGATCAATTATGAAGGCAGATGCTAAATCCCAACCCTCAACCAATACTATTCCACTTCCTAGTACTAGTTTCCTGGCATCCTCTGGCGAAATATCCTCATTTTTAGGATCATAATTTTGCAAAGCCACCAATGCCTCATTAGTTATGGTCTCTTTATCATCAACTGTTAGTTCTGCTCTTATTTGTTCTTTCTTATACCATCTTAGGAAGTCCTCAAACTCCTCAGTTTTCACAAATTTGTCATCATTCAAAAAATCTTGTTGATGAATCAATCTCTCATCAATACAGGCCTTAAGAGGCACTTCAACCTCATCATCTCATTCAGGCTACTATTTCTTACCTTCCCTAATTGCTTTCCTTAGGTTATGATCATATAACCTATTGCTAGGTACTAAGGCCTTAGCCTTATCTTTCTTCTTATTTTGCCCTTCAGTTGAAGGTTGACCTAATTCCAATTTCTGCCTCTTTGCAGTAGGTTCTTCTATATCATCTGGTTGAGTGACCATTGTCAAATCTACAATGTGACCCTCTGCTACTTGTAATTGTGGTATTTCAGCAATATCTTACTGTGGTGGAGCATACCTAGTAGGACATGCATAATCACTGTCACTACTACTATTATATTCAGACTCTAAATAATCAGGTGTCTGAGCACCTATTTTATAAAGAACCATATCAAGTTGTTCTATAAGCACATAATAGTTGTCTATCATGGCTTTAATCCTGTCAAAATATGGAAGATCAGGGTAAAAACCCCCAAAAGCCAACCCATTTCTCTTTATTTGCCTCTCAAGATTCAACAACTCCTGAATCCTTAGTCTTCTTGTATGAATATCATCTTCATCTAAGATATTCCTTGTTGCATCTTCCTCTATGCATTCACAGTGGACATTAGTATTGGGGATTGTAGGAGTATACAATCTTCTTACCCCTGCCATAAAACCTTCTAGGTCAATGTATCTATAAGGGGCTGCCCCCATTCTGTATCCTTCCAACCATTGACCCACTGCATCAATAGCACCTTTGCCAATTGTGAAGTTAAAAATCCTGAACTGCCTAGGGGTCAAAGTCCCCTTCTTATGTGGCACAAAATGCTCATTGTCTGTCAACAATAGCTGCCATATAAATTCCATCGCTACCACTCTTGCTGGTACATAATATGGTAATAGATGAGGTGGGTTAATATACCCATATACCCTGATGACTGTATAATTTTCTTCGAAAAAGAAATCACCCCAATTATGCTTTCCATGCTGCCTATTTGTGTAGTCACATGGCCTATGAAATTGCATAATCTTTAATGGGTTTCTTGTCCTGTTGATCCCCAAACTCTATACTACTGGATACACAATCCAATTTTGAAAGGCACAGTAATCATAGTCCCTAGAAGTGTAATTCTAAACCCTCACCCAAAATTAGATAGGATTTGGTCCTGCTTGGTAGAATCTTTGAGGGGCTAAATTATTAACATCCATGATAACAAAATTGAAATGCAAAAGGAGATGCATAAGAATGGAGTAGTGTAAAAACTTGGGCTCCTTCTCCTTTGGGTTTTTCATCCTCTTCTATGTTGCAATGAAACCCTCATGCTTTCCATCAATGATGTGCTAAATATAATCATAACTAGTATTGGAGTGGACCTCTTGTAGGTCCAACACCATCATCAAAATTCCTACATCAATCTTCTCTGCATCACCATCTATCCCTAGCACTCTGCACAGGGCATAGGCAACATACTTAATATAGAAATGTAGATCCTTATAATAATATGGGCTGGTCCTGGACATAGGATCTAAATACTTTCTCACTTCTTTTAGCATATGTTTCAGCAACTGGCTTCTAGCAATACCAGGCTTCAAAGTATATCTATGTTGCTGCTTCGTCATGCCAATTCTGGTGGACATGGTGCTGTATAAGCCGAAGGCTTGCATGAATGAATTTTTGTTCAATATTAATAAGGTAGTGGCATCATCCCTTTTGATTGTCTTGGACAAAACATCATAATGATTGGCCAGATCTAAGAACAAGTCTACATCTACAAAGACATCAGGAACAATTAACCTGGCTAAACCATAGGTCTAAGGGTTTCATACTAGAATGGCCTTGTCAGAGTTCTTATAAAAATAATTGAAAAGAGAAAAACCTGTTGTTCCTTGAGTAACAGCATCTCAAACATCTCGATAGTCATCAATTAGCACATTTGCATTTTCCCTTTTATTTTGAGTCAAACCAGGAAGTAGATAAGGGAATTCATCTCTATAATTAACTTTTCCCTTAGCCTCGTCTTCCACCCTCTCACTTTCACTGCTGGTCGAGGCTACACTCACCGCTCTACTCATATTTTTAGTGCTTGAATCTCCTTTTCTTTACCGGTATTGAAACAAATCTATCACTGAGGTCCACTGACTGCCTTGTGCACAATTCTCTGGAAACAATGAACTTTTAAACCACAGAAAATTTTGCAAATCTTTGAATTTTTGCTCTGTCAGACAACTGAACTCTTCAAGTTTAGGAATTCTGAAAGGAAGGTGAATACAAATGAATAAGCCATCAACTCCTTATAGTAACCGTTCAAAGTACTTAGCTCATGATTTTTAGAACATCAATTCTGTCTTTAATTCCACATACTGTGAACATAATTGAAAACCTAGCTGTAGTTTCCTAAGTGTGACAAGAAAATCAAATTCATAAAACTGAATTCTTGGTAAAACCTTATAAAATTCAAATGAGCTGACATGTCAACCTGGGATTGGCCCACTGTCATACATCTTAGCTACCCTTTTTAGCACAATAATCAAAATCTAAAAATCTAATTGGCCGATGAATGATTCATACTGACATATTTGATACTTCTGCCTTTTCACAGAATTTGGCATTAAGCAACCACGCGACTGCACTTATTTTCTCTGTCGCTGACCCTAATCCTTAACCCATGTTTTATCTGGAGACATGGTGACTACACAACTACCTTACCTTTGCTAACCATAGTTATCTTTTGGTGATCACGCGACACAAGGAAATCAAAGTCGCAAATGGTTATCACTAACCCACATTCTTTTATGAGACTATGCGACTAACTATTAATGTTAACTTCCGCAGTTATCTCTTAGTCACCAGATGTTATCTTTCTTCTGCCAGACTACACAACTGCCCTTAGTCATCCAATCACTGAATGAAAATGTTGAATGCCAAAAAATTCTTGAGACATTGCGATAAAGCATCCTGCCCTTAAATTCATCTGACGACCTCGCGACAAACACTTAGCCGCTGAGTCACGAGGACTTTTCTCCTTAGGCTCTTTTATTCCTAGAATTGGTGACTACCATTGGATCTTTCAATGATTTCATCTGACGGCTATCACTTAATCGCCAAGTAACTTCTCATACCCTTAAAAGATTCTGAGACCATGCGACCAACAGAAACCCCTAGTTAGTCTCATAGTCACTGAATAAACCTTTACCTTTAAGCGATTATTCTGAAATCCATTTACCTCCTGACATATGTCTTATCTTGATTTGAAAGCTGAGTTATCTGGTGACAACCCGACTGTGCTCCATTCAAAACTGCCAAAGGTTAGTCGCGTAGTCTCAGAATTTTTAACTTAACTTGCATTTTTTCTAGAGACTGCGCGACTAAAGCTTTTGCATCACCCTTTACATCAAACTCATTTAGCGATTATGTGACAAAAAGAAATCACAGTGTCTCATAATAAACTCTTAACTCCAGAAAACTTCTTGCGACCCCCAACCTATCTGTGGGCCCCTTGATATTACTATTTTGTTTCAATGATTACGCGACACAAAGTAAATCACGAAGTCTGGGAAAGAAAAAAGAATATTCTTATGCTGCATGAGACTTCGCGACAAAGGCTAATCACTAAGTCAGGGATAAAAAGGAATATTCTATTTTAAGTTATGCGACTAAGTGATCAGAATAGAACTCATGACTTAAGTGAGGCAAAAAGGTAACTGAGAAACATAAAAGAACAATGCCTTAGGGTTTTTCTTCAAATTTGAACACTGAAAAAGAGCTAGGGTTTCAAGTCTTTTGAAAATTTTCACAGGTTTAGGCTTGAAAACATGAAAACTTGGAGAGGGAAGACCACAAAGCCGAGGGAAAGAAACCAAAACCTGGAATATAACCAACAAGACCGACTAATATGTCCCACATTTTCATGGCTCTTAGTAGAGACAATAGTCCCTTGGGAAGTTATTACCATTGGGATTCAAAGCTTGGTGTGCTTGAGAAGTTAGTGCACTGTAAGGAGGATCCTGTGCCTCCAAGATTCTAAGTTGTCTTCTATGAGTAGGCATGGCTGAAGTTTGGTTCAAGTGGAAATTGAATAGATATTTCCCTGGCTTACCTAGGATTATGGTGTGTCTGTTATGTTTTTTTACTACAACCAATCTCCATGATGTGTCTTGTGTGAGTGTTCACTAAAATAATAATAACAAAAACAACAATCAAACAATCTGGAAAATTGTACACTTTAGGTACTTGTCTGTCATATCTCTTCTGAAACATCAATAGTCTGTCAAAAACTTGTCAAAACTTTGTCTTTTCATCAATCTATCCTACTACATTCAGTCTATTCTGAGGTCTATGCTGTCATAATGCTTCTACTAGTTTGTATTTTACTATGATCTGTTGTCAGTCCAACCAATCACTATCTTGAAATCTAATGTCGGTACGCTTGTCCAATTGACCAGTCTTTTGTTCAAATCTTATAATCTTTGTCTACGCTATCCTTATCCTGGGTTGTGAGAGTAGGTTAGTTAACCTTGACTCAAGATCAGAGTCTTTTCTATCTCCTCCTTAGTTGGAAGTTTATCACTTGGTCTCTTTTTTCTTGGACTTAGTCAGTACTTTAGATATCACCACAGTGTCAGTCAGTCAAATCAACTTATTTATACATGTGCAAACTAGAAGTCATTTTAAGGAACTTCAAGAACAAGGATTCCCATTTGAAGACAACTCCTTGTTTTGAGAGAATCCTCTTTTTGGGAGGGATCCTAAAAATCCTCCTAGATCACTATCCCTGTAGAATAGGTTACCTAGTCCTAGGATGTCGGTAGAAAGACAAAATTGAGGTAGGTCTCGACAAAGAGACCTTGATACTGGTACAAACAATCACAATGTTCACCACTCCTCGAATGCATTAGAGCCTAATGAGGAAGAGATTGATGAATGTCTCCAGGATAGAGGTTTTTAAAACTCATGAAAACAATCATAAATCGGGATAAGGAACAATATTTCCTCGACCTAGCAGAGAAAGGCGCTCAACTTCCAACTCACTTCAAAGCTGAGGAAATCATTGCTAGAGAAGAAGAGACTCCCATGACACTCATGGCTAAACAAATGGAATCTTTGCAAATGGAAGTACAAGAACTCAAAAAGGAAATGAAAAAACCCAACACAAAATTTTCTTTGAACACAATCTGTCCTTTTCCTTTTGGTAAAGACTTGTACTCACCTCTGTTCCCATGCAGAGTTGAAATCCTAAGATTTGATAAGTACAATGGTCACTCTGATCCACAAGATCACATACAATAATTTTGTGCTCTTTGTAAAGAATTTATGAATGCTGAGACATATCTTATGCATCTCTTTCCTCGAATTTTGAGTGGCCAGGCTATGGAGTGGTTCTCAAAGTTACCCACTGGTATCAAAAATTTCAATGAGCTGATGAATCTATTCATGCAATAGTATTCTTACAATATCCAACATCCTGTGACAATGAATAATTTATGCAACATGAAGAAAAACACGGGAGAACCCTTTCTGACCTTTCTTCAGCGATGGAGAAAGATGTTTTCTAGATATCCAAGAATTGTGCCTGGGTCTGAAAAGATGGATATTTTTGCAAGTTTTCTGATTCCATAACTAAACTATCCCCTTCAAATGCAATGTCCACTCTCTTTTGAGAAAATGGTGGAAAACACGATAAAAATAGAATATTTTCTTGTTAAAAAGGGTGACATTACCCTCTAAAGGAAAACAAGTTTAGTTCCAACTCTAAAGACAAGACTAAATATTTCAACAAAAATAGCATGTGGTAAATGATGGAGTAGTCGATCACTCTACTCCCCAATCAAAACCAACAGTCTTCAATCTAACAAGTCACTCAAAGGCCCTAAAAGCAGTTGAAAGTACCACTAAATCTTCTTCTTCTAAAGGAGTCAGCAATTTGTTGAAAGACAAACCATGGATTAAATGCAACAAGACTTTGACTCTTTAGGAGAGTCCTATGAATCTGCACTTAAGACCGTACTAGAAAACAAGCTAATCACATTGCCAGATAACTCCAAACCATATGAACCAGAGGTCAAACCTAAATGGTGGAGAGACAATGATTTATGTCAATACCATAGAAATAAAGGACATACAATAGAAAATTGCACGAGGCTCAAACATGAGATCCAAGATCTCATTGATAACAAAATAATTGTGGTTGATAATCACAACAAAAATGTTGATCATAAGGCATTCAAAGATCCTTTCCTAGAATATCACAAGGGAGAAACTTCTAGAAAGGTTTTCAAATCAATCACACTTATTCTATGATGACAAGAACATTAACATGCTTCAGCCCTCTCATTCTTAATATTGCAATGTCATCATTGTCAAAAGAAAGAGAAAGAGTCTTGATTGATCAATGCAGTGGCCCAAATGCAAGAAAAGGTCACCCTAGGGGGTTCCGGATCTTCCAACCCTTCATCATCTTCTAATAAACCATCAGTATCCAAATCCTAGATACCTCAGCAAACAATCTTCTATGGGTACCTCTAAATTCTCACAGTCCAAACAACTGAGTTCATCCAATACTGCGGACTATAGCATTATCGAGCAATCGTAGAGAACATCTGCCCAAATTTCAATCTTCAAATTGCTCAAACTCTCTTCATCTCACTGAGAGGTTCTAGATAAAGCGTTATCAACTACAAATGTCCCTAAGGACTTGGATTTGGATTGGTTTCAATCCATGGTGGGTCACTTAACCTCGCCACATTACCTATCATTCTTAGAAGAATATGACAACTCTTTAATTCATCCACACAATCTCCCCTTTCATATCAAATTCATGATAAAAAAACATCATGTTAGACAGGTCTTGATAGATGGAGGTGCAGGGTTGAACATATGCACATACAAGTTAATTGAGCAACTAGGCTTTTCAGAGAATGTCTTTGATCCTAAAAAGAAAATCACTATCAAGGTATATGATGAACAAGAGAGATCTTGTAAAGGTATTTTAACTTTACCAATCCGAGTGGGCCCTAATGAGAGGGATGTTACCTTCCAAGTTCTATATCTTCCTCTAGCCTACAATATCCTATTGGGAAGACCCTAGATCCATGAGATACAGACAGTACCATCAATGTACCATCAGTGCGTCAAGTTCCCATTTAATGGTGTAGAGGTCACTATTACTATAGACACTAGCTACACCTGTAACACATTTAGATAAGCTGCAAAAACTCTAGTCCCGCATAATAGTGAGGTGGCCAACTCTGAATCAACCATGAATTTGCTAAAGGAAATGGAAAAGAAACTCAAGATAAAGGACACTGGTGTGGGTGGATACATAGTGGAACCCAACTGTCAATCACATATCTTCCCACATCACCTAGGTCCTATGGGAGACCTTCAAAAGTGATGAAACCAACAACATCCCAAGAAATCTATGATGGTAACTTTGTTAAAGCCAACATACCATTAGAGGATGAAAAGAAGAACAAGCCATTTTGGATTGGCTATATAAGGAACCTAAAAATAATGACGTCAAACAATGTGAAATATCCCCGGAAACATTTGTAGTGGGGTATGAGTTGACTCATAAAATGGGTTATTCAGGTAAAGGACCCATTGGATTTAATTAGAATAGACTTAAATAACCAATCTCTGTTAAATTTAGATGACCTAGAGACACAACTGGTCTAGGGTTCTTATCCAGGAAAGTGCAAAGAGAAAATAATTGTCCAGATATAGGAAAGAGACACCAAGTTCATTTATATGAAGAAGAGCATAACACAACAGAACAAAGCACTGACACACCCACTCCCAAGTGGGATGACTCTAATGATTCTGATGAGGAGGATTGGTATCCTTCTCCTATTCCTCCCAATATTATGTCTCTTCTATTTGAAGAAGAAACACCCCAGGTCAACGCTACTAAAGAGTGTGTTCTAGAGGAATCACCAATGACTTCTGATTAGTCAAAAACTACTACATCTAAACAAGATCCAGATACAGAAGAAAGGATTCTAACCATAGCAGAGTTTTTAGACAGAACTCATCCAAACTGGGGGCAAAGAGTAGATTTCACTCATGTCCTTGATATAAAAACTAATGATGAAACAGAATCCCATGAATACGAGTTTGACAGTCTTTCAGAAGGCACTTTAGACAAAGAGGTGGATACACTTCAGTGATATGTACCCATGCTCAAAGTAGGTGAAGGCTTAGAGGTTAGGTATAATGAACTAGGACATCATGTTTCTGACATGGGCTTCGATGATGCCGTTAGGGCTCTTTCTAGTTTGAACATCTCTATACAAGGTTCAGGTCTAGGACTCTACTTAACAATTTCTATCTAGGATGAACATACCGTGAACACCCTCAAACCCATTGAACCTTTTCCACTAAAGCATCCTGAACTTATTGATTGGTCCTTACAGGGATAACCTGTTGAAATGCCTACATTCCCCAATGATGCTTTAGCCTGCTATCTTAACATCGCAGAACCTATCACTTCTTCCACCAGTGAACCTAGTTTGAGCATGACTAAAGAGGACATCAAGTATCTCAGTTATAAAATAAAAGTGAAAAAAATAAAATGGTTTGAAGGCAAAAACCACATTGTGGCAGTTTCAAAACCCAAAATAGTAAAAAGAAAAGACGCATCCAAAGGCAAAAACCTCTCTGAGGTGCCTGAGGATGGGATTCTTGATGTCTTGCCTAGTCATTTGTAGGAATAATCATCAGTACTCATAGAGACAACTCAACCAGTGAATATTGGTATAGAGGAACACCTGCACATCATTCATGTGGCTAAATCTTTGTCTACAGAAGAGCTCAAGGAATTCATAGATTTCTTTAAAGAGAAGAAGATAAAATTTGCATGGACATACTCAGATATGCCTAGTTTAGATCCAGATCTTATCATGTACCATCTGTCAATATCTCCTAGAGTAAAACCAGTAAAACAAAAACTCAGAAAAATGCACCCTCATGTTGCATTACTTATCAAGGATGAACTGCAAAAACTACTAAAAGATGGATTCATCTGAGCTATTGATTATGCAAAATGGATTTCCAACATCGTACCAGTATCAAAGCCAAAAAAATCCATCTGATTTTGTAATGATTTTAGGGATCTCAATAAGGCATATCCAAAGGATTACTTTCCTTTGCCTAACATCGACATGATTGTAGACATGATAACTGGGTATGAAATGTATTCTCTCATGGATGGTTTCTCTAGGTACAACCAAATCAAGATTTCTCCAGAGGATCAAGAAAATATTGCCTTCACATGTTCCTGGGAAACATTCTTCTAGAATGTCATGCCTTTTGGTTTTAAAAATGAGGGAGCTACCTATCAAAGGGTAGTAATGACTATCTTCCACGATATGATGCACAAAACCATGGAAGACTATGTGGATGATATTCTTTCTAAAACAATGAAATGATCTATGTACCTACAAGATTTAGGCCCAATCATGGACAAAATGGAAAATTTCAAGTTAAGGTTGAATCCCAAGAAATGTGCATTCGATGTTACATCTAGCAAGCTATTGGGTTACATTATCTCAGCTAAAGGCATAGAGGTTTATCCTGAAAAGGTACAAGAAATATTGGAAATGCCACCTCCTAAGAATATCAGTTAGATGAGAACACTCCAAGGGAGAATCTAGTCTATCAGAAAGTTCATCTCATAGTTGGCTGATAGAGCACAACCATTTACCAAGACTCTGCACAAAGGCATTACTTAAAAATGGGGTGAAGAATGTGACAAAAGTTTCACTCAAATCAAAATGTACCTGGAAAACCTGCTAGTACTCATGCTACCTCAACAAGGAAAACCATTGATTTTGTACATTTCAGCTACCTCAACGTCACTAGGGGCACTTCTAGCACAAGAATATGAAAACAAAAAAGAACATGCTATCTACTATATCAGTAGAACATTAGTATCTTATGAGATGAACTACTTTATGATCAAGAAAATGTGTCTAGCGGTAGTCTTTACATCTCATAAACTGTGCCACTACATGTTGGTAAACTTAGTCAAATTGGTGGCTAAAATTGACCCTTTGAAGTATAACCTAAGTAAAGCTACCCTCACTGGAAGATTGGATAAATGGGTTATGCTTCTTAGTGAATTTTACACAGAATATATTGAGTGTAAAGAAATCAAAGGGAAAGCAATTGCAGATCAACTGGGTGATGCTCCACTGCAGGACAATGAACCAATCAATGCTGAGTTTCCAGATGGATCTATTTTGCACATCACTGACAGATCCTGGAAAATGTTCTTCAATGGCTCCTTCACACAACAAGGTTCAGGTATAGGGATTTTATTTCTAACTCCTCAAAATTATTCCATTCCAAAGGCGTACAAGCTCATGTTTCCTTGTATGAAAAAAATAGCAGAATATGAAGCACTATTAAATGGAATCAAACTGGCTCTTGAATGGAATGTTTCTGAGTTACATGTTCATGGTGACTCTCAACTTGTAATCAACCAAATCAATGTTGTATACTAGACTAATGATGACAAAATCATGCCTTATAAATGAATGGTTTATGAATTTAAGAAATACTTTACATACATCACATTCTAGAATTTCCCAAGGACACATAACAGAGCAGCTGATGCCATGGCTACATTAGCATCCTCACAACAAAAAGAGGAAGATTTCTGCTATGAGTTCCTGGTGGAAGAAATCCATTTCCCTTCCTACGACTCCCCTGAATCCTAGATGGTTTTTTCAAACATTGAACATTAATCCTCCTATTATCACCATGTCTACTCTTACCTATGCCATTAGGTCATTCCTGACAGACTAACCAAAAATGAAAAATGACACCTCATCTGCAATGCCTCATAGTATGTTCTTGTGGCCAAGGATTTGTATAGGCAATGATTAGATGGTACTTTTCTTAGGTGTCTAGAAAAAGAAGAGTCCAAATGTGCATTGTCTGAAGTCCACGAAGGGATTTGTGGTTCTCATTCTAACAGTCTGACCCTGGCCCAAAAACTGCTTAGAGAAGGGTATTATTGGCCAGATATGGAGAAAGAAGCTATCAGGTATGCGAAAGTTTGTAAGAAATTCTAATTGCATAGAAATATTATCCACGCTCTAGAAAGGGAGCTCATTCCCTTTGTCACACATTGGCCGTTTCAATAATGGGCATTTGATCTAATCGGGCAGATTCACCCCTCATCTTCTAATAGACACAAGTTCACTATTACAGCTACTGACTATTTCACCAAGTGGGTTGAGGCAGTCCCACTCATTAAAGCGACTAGACAACAAGTCTTACTATTCATTCTGAACTACATCATTTTTCACCATGGCATACCTTCCTCCTGTATGCACCCTAAAATGGTCGCCTAGACTTTGGGCCCCATTTATTATTTTATCAATTTATCAAATCCCTGAATCAATACTTTCAAATATCAAAAATATCAATTATATCAATTTCCTTGATCAAATCATAATTATTTCAATATTTCCTAAGGTTTTATCATTTTTATTTAATTAAAAGATTTAATCTCTCTTTTAATTAAATAAAATTCCTCTTATTTAA
>MU226385.1:605864-628706 GCA_018584345.1 Thuja plicata
TATTTAGATTGAGTGATATAGATACCATTCTTCATTTGATAAATTTGTAAGCCAACAAAGAATTTTATTTTACCAAACATAGACATCTCAAACTCAGTTTGCATCTCTGTTGCAAATTTTTGACATAGCACATCTTGTCCACTAAATATGATGTCATCTACAAAAATTTCAGCTAATAATATACCTTTTCTTTTCTATGTCTTTAAGTACAGGTTGTTGTTGTCATTGGTTCTTACAAATCCAATCTTGATCAGATAATTGTGCAATCTCTCATACCATGCTCTTGGCGTTTGCTTCAATCCATATAGTGCTTTGTGTAATCTGCAAACCATATCCCTTTTGTTTAGATCTATAAAACCATCAGCTTGCTCAATATACACTTCTTCTTCCAAGATTCCATTGATAAATGCATATTTCACATCCATCTGATAAACTTTGAATCCTTTATTGGCTGCATATGCAAGTAAGGTTCTGACACCTTCCAATCTAGCAACTGGGGTGAAGGTTTCACCATAGTCAATTTCTTCCTCCATTGCATAACCCTTGCATACCAGTCTAGCTTTGTTTCTTGTCACATCTCCATGTTCATTCAGCTTATTCCTGAATACCCACTTTGTGCCAATTACATTTTTTTCCTTCAGCCTAGGTACAAGTGTCCAAGTTTTGTTCTTCTCAATTTGTTCAATTTTCTCATTCATTGCTTGTATCCAATCTTCATTATCTAGAGCATCTTTCACTATTTTGGGCTCAAATTCACATAACAGACATGTGTCATTTCTCAACTTACTTCTTGTCATAAGAGAAGAATACTTTGATCCAATGATTTGATCAGAATTATGATTTATTCTCACATACTTTGCTAGAGTAGGCTCAGTCCTTGTTTTAGGTTCATCATCTGTATTCAGTTCTAGTTGATTTTGTGACTCAGGATCTCCATCAGATAGCTCGGCATTCACTTCCAATTGCTCGGCAACTCCACTCTATGACTCGGCAGGTGCATGTTATTTCTCAGTGGTAGTCTCAGGTAGTGAATTATAATCTTCCTCATCCAGATATGTGAATGATCTGTAGCTTTCACGCTCTTGTGTACTTTCAGCTTCATTTCTTTCTGCAAACTCATCAATTCTTACATTTGCACTTTCAACAATTTTGTTAGTATTAGAATTCAGACATTTGCATGCTTTGCTTTTCATTGAATAACCAAGGAATATGCCTTCTTCACCTTTAGCATCTATTTTTCCATTTCTATTGTCTTTTAATATAAAACATTTTCTTCCAAATAATTTAAAATACTTTACACTAGGTGCATAACCATACCAAAGTTCATAAGGTGTAGCATTTGTACCTTTCTTGA
This sequence comes from Thuja plicata, assembly GCA_018584345.1. Lineage (NCBI taxonomy): Eukaryota > Viridiplantae > Streptophyta > Pinopsida > Cupressales > Cupressaceae > Thuja > Thuja plicata. Next base: position 607,219 of record MU226385.1, read on the forward strand.
CTTGAACTCTATTTAGTGTATAGACTGTAGTACTTACAACTTCTTTCCAATATTTCTGTGCAACATTTTTCTCCATCATTAGTGTTCTAGCATAGTCTAGTGATAGATCTGTTTCTTCATTCAACAATACCATTTTGTGGAGGAGTCCTGGGTGTAGACATCTGTCTCTTTATGCCTTAGTCATTGTAGAACCTGTTAAACTCATTAGAAATAAAATCTCCACCTCTGTCAAATCTTAAGCATTTCAAATATTTTCCTGGTTCCTTTTCAACTTTAGCTAAGTACCATTTAAATAACTAGAATGCATCAGATTTTTCCTTGAGAAACATTACAGTCATCATTCTTGAATAATCATCAACAAATAGAATAAAGTATCTAGCACCACAATAGCTTCTTTCTCCAATGGGACCACAGAGATCAGTATGGACCAATTCCATAATTTCCTCTGATATATGTGTTTTACTCTTGAAACTAGACTTAGTCATATTTCCTAGTTGACATTGTTTACACATAGCATTCTTAGGTTTCTTTAACTTAGGTAGCCCTCTAACCTTTTTCAGTTTTCTTATGCTTACCAAGTTATCAAAGTTCACATGACACAACCTCTTATGCCATAACCAAACATTATTATATTGTGCAAACAAACATGTTTCTTCATATAAATCTAGATAAAATAAGTTACCTTTAGTCTGATCACCACTTCCAACTAATTCTCCAGTAGAATCATAGATCTTTTCTTTTCTGTGATGGAATTCAACTTTGTAACCAGCAGTGTTTAGCTGTGCAACACTCAACAAATTGTATTTAAGATCATCAACCCAATACACATCATCACATCTGATTTTGTCAGTCAGGTTAATCAATCTGTTACCTTTGATAAGACATGGTGCATCATTTCCAAATTTTACATATCCTCCTTTACATTGGTTTAAGGTTTCAAACTTATCTTTGTCACTAGTAATATGATGGGAACAACCACTGTCAATGATCCAACGGTCATTTTTTCTCATATAAGAGATTAGTGGAGTTTTATCATCATCATCAGAATATTCTTTCATTGCAACATAAACAACTTCTATATCATTGTCATCAGAATTATCAGTGTCATTGTTAGAAGTTTCTTCAGCAATATAACAAGATTTCTTACCTTTGTCTTTGTAGTCCTTATATTTCCTGAAGTCTCAATCATCCTTTCTGTCTTTGTATTCTTTGTATTTGTTGTTCCTTCTTTCATCTTTTTCATTCTTGTCAGGACATATAGCAGCTATGTGACCAACTTTGTTGCATGAAAAAAAAAAATAGGAAGTTTACCTATGTATTTTCCTTTTCCTCTGGATAGTCTTTTTGACATGAGTGCTTCAAGTTCTTCAAGATCATCATCAAAAGTGTCACTATCACTATCCACATGTTTCTTTCCTTTCTTAGATTTATTGAGAACCAACATTTATCTAAAAGCACAATCAATCCCTTGTGGATTATAGTTATCATAATTTGACATTTCAAATGCAGTGAGTCTGCCTATCAAATTTTCCAAATTCAAATTATTGTTAGGAGTACATCTCAATTCTTGAATTGAATAAACTCTAATAGCATATACAAGAAGTAAATTTCTCAGTACCTTGCTCATAATAGTGTTCTCAAATTGTTCCATTAGCCCCTCTAATGGTATTTACAACTTCTTTTACTCTACCATAGTACTGAACAACATTTTCACCTTCTTGCATTTTCATTTCATCAAACTTACCTTTCAGACTTTCTGATTTAGCTCTTAGCACATTTGTGTCTCCACCATAGACAGTTGCAATTTTGTCCCACATCTGTTTTGCATTTGTGCAGCTCTTTATATCATCAAACTCTGAGTATCTCAATAAGGAGGCGATCTCCAACATTGCTTGATTGTGTTCTTGCTTTTCTTTTAGTTGAGCAGCTGTGAGAGGAGTAGTAGGTGATACATAGTCATTTTCAATAAGTCGCTTAGCATCATGTCCAATTCTAGCAAAATGCAGTTTCATCAAACTCTGCCATGCAAGGAAGTTGCCTTTGTTTAGCTTAGGAACCTCCTTCTTATACATCTTGATCTTTTCGCTCCAAGTACCTTCAAACTATTTTCAGGAGACCAAATCTCTGATACCAATTGTTAGAATGAATTTAGAATAACTAAGAGGGGAGGGGTGAATCAGTTATCCTCAGGTCTAGATGTAGCAAATAAAAACTTTTTGTATTTCAGATCTACTCGGCAGCAATAGCATAAGTCAACAACTTTAATCATGCAGTTTACTATCAATTGAAATTAGCTTGTAGAAACATACCAGTAAAACAAACCATAAGCATTCACACAAGTTGACACAAGTATTTAACGTGAAAACCCAATATGGGAAAAACCACCAGTAACATGCTACCAAGTTTTCACTCTTCTAAAGTGATGTCCTATGAGGAGCCAACCCCGTGAAAGGTTACAATAACACACTACTAGGTGTGACCTGGTTAAAGGATTTAATCATCCTGTCAGGAGTGGCCTTGTTAGAGGACTTAGAACATTCCAATCTGAATGTCACCTTGTTAGAGGATTTATACAAATGATTGTTAGGTCAACCTTGAACTAAAGGATTTAACTGATACAATGGTAAGAAAGTAATCAGCAATTGTGATCTGGTACATACAACTTACTTTTCAAATTTAGATCCAATTATAGCTCTGATGTTAACTTACTAGATAGCCTGCATTGTCATTTCAACCTTCTGATCTGCTTGGAAATCTGTCAAGCAATCACACATGCAACTCTCTACTTCTGTATTCAGCCTTCTCTGCTAGATCATGCCAAATATTAAATCAACTATGCAATCCTCTTGCATACACATCCACTCTTCCACACATCATGAATAACCCCTTGAGGTTATCATATACCTCTCTGTCTTAGGTTAGATAAATCTTTTGCCGCTTAAACAAGATCGTAGATCTTAAGTTAGGTTAGATCCAATGGATCATCCCATCTTTGCATTACATTTACTTCTCCAAAGTAGTCTCTAATTAAATCTTAAAACCATACATTAATTACAGTTATCCATACATTAAATGACCTGGATCAATCTTTAATTAACATTACATATCCCAATAAAATTAACTAAGTCGGCTAGAGATCTCAAATCTCATCATTAATCCAATTATTGTAAGTCAGCCAACATCACTTTTTTCACTCGGAAGTTTCACTAGTGCTCGAAAATGAACAAATTTTCTCATCACAAACAACTGTACTCGGCACAAGAAACTTTTCTCGGCACAATCAACTTTGCTCAGCTCGGAACAGCCAGAAAAACTGTCTTTGAAAGATAAACAACTAATTACTTTTCCAGGGTGCCAACTGATCAAGTACCCTTTTATTTGCCTTAACTCAACCATTCACTTGGTCTTCTTGTTAAATCTTCTCCATAAACAATAGATATGGTACTTAAACAGATAACAATAGTCTCACCAGTTAAGGTTTGACAGCAATGAAAAAATAATAATTGCTTGCAATGCCACTTTCCAACAATTAGATGAGGTGTCACCAACTGTTGTGCTTGGTCCTACATTATCATTTGATGCTTTCCTCTACATTTGATTTCTGATCCTTACAATTTCCTCAATTGTATTGCCATTCCTATAAGTTTTTATTCAGTCTGTGCAATCTCTGCTTAAGTGACCCACTCCATGACAATGAGAACATGTCATTCTAGAGTTTGACCAATTCCTAGAATTTGTTCGCCATTGTCTAATATAATTTTCTACTATATGTCCTTATTTACCACATGTTTCACAACTAATCCAAGTGTTATAATCTCATGCATAATAATTGCCTTGTCATCTCGGTTGATTTACCATTTCTTGTCCTTTAGGCTTCCATATTTGTTTTGTTTTTCTTCTGCATGCTTGAGTTGTATGACCATTCATGTTACAATTTTGCTGGTATTTATCCATGTATGGTTTCTTCTATGGATTGTTCAACTTGGATCTACATTCATGTGCCTGATGTCCATGCTTATTAAAATTATAGTAAACACCATTGAATTTAGGAGGATTTCTAGGAATACCTTTTGCTTTGCTTATGCAAACATTTGATATGTGGCCTGTTTTTCCACAGTGATGGCAAGAGGGATTCTTAGGCTTCGGGCTTGAGCATACATTCCCTTTTTCAACTTGATATGATGATTCTCCTTGCTCGGTATACCCTAATCTGGTATTGTTGTTTAGTCTTCTTTGATAGTTCATAAATTCATCCATTCTCTTAGTTCTTTCTTCAGATCTCGTAATCACTTCATTATGTTGTTGTAAAATATTCATTTCATTTCTCAATTTTTCATTTTCTTCTTTCAGTACACCAATATCATCTATTCTTCTTGCAAGTTTAGTATTCACTCAGTTAGCCTCATGATTCATAGAAACCACTTGATTGGTGATCTTAAAGTAATGTTCAGTAAGTCTTGATATCTCAGTTTATTTCTCTTGTAACTTTTCAGTCATATGTCTTCTATCATCAACAACCATGTTTCTATCTTGTTCAACTTTATTTATATCATTCAAGACTTCAACCATTCTAACCATTTGTGTGTCTTGACTGATCTACAGTACTTTCACTTGTTCAGTAAGTTGTTGATTTCTTTCAGATAGATTTGATATGATTCCTTTAGATGTATCATATATGCTACCAGATTCAGATCCAGATGTATCAAATGGGTCATGAATCTCTTCTTCATGATAATCAATCTCATGACAGCAAATTTCCATGTGCTTTCTCTTAATCAACATCTTCCTGAGTTTCTCTTTGCCTTCCTTGAATTGTTCGACATAGATCTGCAGTTGTAACTTCTTATTTTCAATATTTTTGTCATGTGTATATCTTTCTATTGTAAGATCTTTTCTCTTTGGTTATTAAACCTTCAAAATAAGAGAACTAGCTCTTATACCAATTTTTTGGATAATGGAGAGGTGTGTACTGAGAGGGGAGGGGACTGAATCAGTACCCTTAAAAACTTTTAACCAATTATTTGTAATCATTGTTTTGTATTAACCAACTGAGTAGATTGCGTACACCAAACATATAATATCATTGCTGAAATGTAAATGAATGTAAAGTAAACAATACACATACATAAAATCAAGTACTCGTGAAACTAGTATTCTGGTATCACAGAAAACACCTATTAGAAGGTAAAAACTGCGGTGGGGATGAGACCCACAAAACTTCACTACTGCAAAAATAAAGTTAGCTTGTTAAAGCTTTACAAAGAATGATCACTTCTGATGATATTTCCCTGTTAGGAATAACAATGAGATCGATTAGATCTACCTCATTTGAGGATTTTTCAACACAAAGTATGTGTACACTTAGTTAAGAGATTTACAATAAGATGGTTAAGTCTACTATGTTAAGAGATTTAGGGATCTATTACAATTGTTAAAGAGTAACAAAAGTTTGACCTAAAACATATACAATCTCAATATTGCTAATATAGATCTATTATGTTCATACAAAAAAATATATCACCTCAATGTGAGTGGTAATACCTTCTGCTATGTTCTTCTTGGTAGCCTTGCCTTAGTTCTGTAAACTAATTTCTGCAATCTAGTCTATGTCCTTAAAATCTTTGTCTGATCTCTGATGTGTGTAGTATGACAGCTACTTGATCATTTCTTGATCAACATACATTACGAAATTTGACATCTATACATTTATATATCAAACAATATGACCTAATTAAGGCTTAACAATTACATACTTACCCTAAGATCAACAGTGTACAAAATTCACCTTGATCATCTAAACATAGGAGACATAAATAATTAATGTTATAAATTCGTAATTAATGTCCTCCTCGATCGTTTAAATCCTCATCTAGGTCAGCTAAAAAATTTTTACATAGAATGATGTGCCATAAAAAAATTTTAGGTGGTCTCTATTCCACTCAGTTATTGTTGTCTCTCGGTGCTTGGTGTTGTTTATGTATCTCGGTTATACTCATGTTCGGTTATGCGATGTAGCTCAGTGTTGTTCACTTCTCGGTATAGTTTGTCTACACGGTAATCACTATGCTCGATTAACTCTGGGTGTGATTAGTGCTCTCGGTTAACTCTGTACTTTAGTGATTATACTGATTTTATTTTTTGTGACTCTGTTACCTACTGTTCATTATGTTTTCTTGATAACTAATGATAACTTCAAAGTAAAAATGGAGTAACATACCTTTCCATATCAACCTAATTGACCAGGAAGAAAATTGGGTAAAATTTTTGGCAACAACTACTAGATGCTTTCTTGTTAAGTATGCTAGAACATTCCCAGTCTATCCATTGTGCACAAAGTCTAAAAAACTTAATAAAACTACTAAAAACCACACCTTCACACTACTAAAACTTAAAAATACATCTTTGTAACCTATCGTAATATTGTGAATTTGACGTACCTTGTTTGTAACAATGAACCAAAAAAAATTCATTATTATGATTGATGTATATATCCTTGACTAGACTATAATAGTGAAATTAAAATAGAACCCTCCTTATTCATATACTAACTCAAAACCAACTAACTAACTGTGCAAACAACACTAGGAGAAAAGAAAAACTTTTGAACTATGTGCAACAACATTTATTCAAAACTCAAAATTTTCTTTAATATGTACAAATCCAATCATACCTAAGAAGCAATGATTAAGATGAATCCCATTAACTAGGATTACCTCCAAACTTAGACAACTAGAATATATTATGTTTTTTGCATTCTGAGATAATGTAAGGCCCACTGCAAAATGTATCAAACTTGGAATGTTTCCTAGGTTTTCTTTTAAGCTCATCCTTCAGCACTATGTCTTCTTGTTTAAACGTTCTAAGAGATACCTTCTTATCAAATTAAATTTTCATTTGAGATTGATGTTACTCAATATTCCTCATGGCCTCCCTTCTAGTCTCCTCTAACTCAACTAGCCAAGCCAATCTTGTTGTTATATGTTATTCTTCAATCATATCAAGTTGGTTGGCTAGATCAAGGGTGGGAAGCTCGAGAGATATAGGAAGTCTTGCCTCTTTCCCATATACAAGCATATATGGTGATAGTCTTGTTGACCTTTTTGGAGTATTTCTATCAACCCTTAAAGTTCTTTTCAACTTGTTGTTCCAAGCCATCTGATTCCCTTCCATATTCCTTTTAATGATTCTCAAAAGATTATTATTTGTGGACTCAACCTATCCATTTCCTTGAGGATAATAGTTAGAAGAGGTATTAAGAAAAATACTATTTTTGATAGCCCATTCAAATATTCTAGTTCCTGTAAATGAAAGTACATTATCTGAAATAATTAAATTAGGAACTCCAAACCTTTTTATCAGCTAACCATATAAGTTTAGAACAACAATTTAATTTTCCTCTTTAAGTTCCACAACTTTAGTCCATTTTGTAAAGTAATTAGTTATTGTGAGAACCCACGTGTGGCTAGTGCTTGAAGGTGGATTTATGACTCTTATAAATTCCAAACCCCACTTCATGAAAGGTATTTCTACATGAATTGGTTGTAATGGTAAGGCTTTCAACTTCTCTTTTCCTACAGATATGACACATTCCTTACATTTAATTACTACCCATGAATGTGCATCTCTACCAAATTAGGCCAATATTATCCCCTATCAAGATCTTAAGAGTTGGATCCCTTGGAGAGAAATTTCCTCCAGTTCAACCTCTATGCAACTTAATAAAACACCATGAAAATCTCTTCTAAATAGAGCATCATTTAAGAACACATATGGTATATATTTTAGCCTATGGTACCTTTTTTTCTCTATCTAAACTACAAGGACACTCTCTAGTTAACAAGAAATGAATCATCATATATCTAACTTATAGAAGGAAGAGGTGGAGTTGTTTGTTCTTGATCTTCAAGGGCTGGGATAGCTTTGTCTTCTTCTTTTGCACTGCTATTATCAATATTAGCAAGTTGTTCACACAATCCTTTGCCTCTAACCATCTTGTTAATCTTTATTTTAATGTCATACTCCATTACTTTAGTCACCCACCCAACTCTTTTACTTCTCAAATCCTTGTTTAACAAAAAATCCTCAATTGAAGGGTGAGCAACCAAAAATGTAATCTTTTGTTAGAAAACATGTACTTGAATTTTTTCAAACTTCTAATAATAGAAAGTACATGCTTTTAAACAAAAGAATATTTAAGCTTGTAATGATTAATTCCTTAACTAAATAAATCCAATGGCTGATCTAAACCATGATTATTTTCCTAAACTAACATAGTTGATATACTACCAATGTTCCCATATGCATATAATATGAAATATTTTGAAAAATATGGGTTTAACAAAGTAGGAGCAGCTGCAAGAGTTTCCTTAATATGCTCAAACCTCCTTTGTCCATCTTTGTCCCAACTAAAAGTGATACTTTTATTTAACATTGCAGTAAGAGGCATTAGTAATTCAACGATATCTGGAATAAACCTCATGACAAAATTGATCCTTCCTAAGACACTTTGCAACCCCTTTTTATGTGTTGGTAAAGGAAGGGAAATGATTGCACTTACTCTTTCTAGATTAATGATAATACCATATTTTGAGACCACATATCCCAGCAACTTACCATTATGGACAACAAACACACACTTCTTTGGATTGAGAGATATACCAAATTCTCTACATCTTTCAAAGATATGCTTCAAGTGAGTGAAATGTTCATTTTTTTTTTAAAATAGTCATGTCATCCAAATAAAATAGCACTATTTTATACATCAAACCTTTGAAATCCATGTTTATAGCCTTCTAAAAAGTTCCCCCAACATTAGATAAACCAAATGGAATCTTTTTATAATCTTTTATTTTTTATTTAGTTGTAAATGATGTTTTAAATTGATCCTCTTCCTTAACTAAAATTTAGATTATATCTTGAAAGACCATCTAGTAAGGAAAACCTCTAAGAACTTGAAACAACTTGCAGGATTTGTTTCATAGAAGGAAATAGGTGTCTATCTTTGAGTGGGGCTCTATTAAGGTCTCTCAAATCAACAGAAAAACTGATTTCACTATTTTTATTTCTTACTAGAACAAGGTTTGACACCCAATAAGTATATTTAATAAGAAATATAATGCTTCTCTCAATGAGTTTATTCAACACTTTAATCATGAGAAGCTCAAGCTTGGGATTAAGAAGCTCAAGCTCAATGATATGTTGGGAAATGCTAGGATCAAAACCTTTCAAATCTCAATACTCCCATGCAATAATATCACTGAACTCTTGAAAAATTAAAACAAAAGCATTTCTCTCCTCTAATGTGCATACCTTACCAAGCTTTAAAAGCTTTTCCTTGAAGATCTGAACATCCCAATAATGTTCTTCCCTTAATCTTTATGTTTTCTTTCTCTTTTTCTACCTGATCATCTGTATTAAAATTTGACTCCAATTTCACCAATCCTTTGGGCAAGTTGTATGTTTTCAGCTGCATAATTTGATCTTTGTACTATTGTTTGAGCTTTTTTTTATTATCAGTAGAAATTCTACCTTTTCCCTTAGAAAATTAATGATCTTTTGATCATTGTCAAAAAAATTTCAATGCTCATTATTATTAGGAATAGAGGATCTAATAATGACTTTTACATAATTATGTTCCTCGGTATTTTTGATGTCACTAATTATATCATATTGAGCACCTATAGTTGCTAGTCTATCAACATACTTATTTTCACTTTTGGGTATTGACAACAAATTAAAAGCTTGAAAATCCTTAATGAGATCCCACACTCTAAGCTTATAATACTTATAAAGATCATTTTAGTAGTATGGAGACCTCTTACTTGATTAACAATAAGTTTTGTATCACCAAAAACTTGTAAACAATAAATACCTCTTTTTCTTGCCCACTGGAGACCATAAATCATAGATTCATGCCTAGTTGTATTATTAGTGAAGCTAAATGTGAACCTAAATACTAAATAATACTTGTTGCCATTAGGATAAATAAGCATGCAACCTCCTCCAATACCATTCTTACTCCTTGAGCCATCAAAAAACAACTTACATACCTCACTTTCTTTCTGATTAGACTCTTATTTAACACTTTTATAAGATTAGGCATGAAAGTATCAGATTCATGAATTAAATAATTACCTCTTCATATTGTTCATGCAAGATATTTTAAGTGTTCTCATTTTCCCACTCATCTACAAACACATCAGGTATATCTTTAATTTGTGTTCTTACATCATTGGCTGCAAAAACCTCTTCATGATCCAAAATAGTGCAATTAATAGCATATGTTGCATTAATAATACGTGGATTATAAGGCTCAATATGATCATTTGCAAAATGTTCTTATTTTATAGCAACTTTGGTACCATACATGGTTCTAAAAAGCATATGTGACCAATCAAATGACACATAACCTCTAATTTTAGCTTTAAAATATCTTGATAAACAAATTCCTAATTATAGGGGAAGCTCTATGATATAAATTGTTAGAGTAATCATTAGTTTGCTTATTAATTAAATCATGTTTATTTAATTAATTAATTTATTACTCTTTAGTGCTTAAGCTTTCTCTTAGGTGCATTAATAATTAATTCTTTTATTAATTATTAATGTGCTACCTAGCTTTTTTAGGCTTTAGGGTTTTGTTCACCTTTATAGGTTGAACCTTGTAATTCTTTTTTCATTAACTTGGATTATAATTTAGCTCTCACATTTTGAGTAACTTCTGAGTTCTTCTTTTTCCTTCTTTCTGCTTCTCTCCTGTAACAAGTTATTTGCATGCAGGTGTTCTTGGTGTTCTGTGGATTTGTATCTCTCAAATCCTACATGGCATCAGAGCCTCACTACTGCTGCCTGGTATTTTTGAAGTAGTGATTCGAGGGAAAAAACCATAGCTTTTTGGGGTTTTTCTCTTCAATCTAAAAGAGACACATTTTTCTGGAGTACTTTGAGCGAAAACGGACTCCACCATCACTCTCAGAAGGCCCAGGAGATCACTTTTTCATATAAAGATTGTCATTTTTTGCTACAGTGCCCTCTGAGAAAAAATTTCTCTCCTAGGGCATACGGCACAAATTTCGAGGAGAAAAATGGTAAAAAAATTTAAAAAAATCAAAAAATTAGAAAAAAACAAATTTTGTTTTTTAACAAAGTTTTAAAAAAAAAAAAAAAAACCAATGTTTCCAAATGTTTGTTGAAAAAAAATCTTTTTACAAACAAAGGAAAAGGTGCGTACCTTTTCAAAAGTACCCTCATGTGTAGCAAGGTATGCATATGCAGGAGTGATGTCAGCGGTTGTAGGTCATAGATCGTGATTAAATTTGATGTTCATGAAACCGTCACACAGTTTTGACACTTCTTCAAAAGAGGCAGCCTTCAGTGTTTTGGCTATATCTTTTGCACACGGTGTCTGTTTTTGAAAAATGAAATATCATCGGAAAGCTCTTTCCGAACTGGAGACAATGATGTTGGTTTTGCATGCATATTTGGCTATTTGAGTACCTTTTTTTAGTGTCAAAGTTTCATCTTCTGTTTCCCTCCTCCTTGCACCAGGTTTTGATCTAAATGCAGTAAGGTCAGATTTCTCAGTTTGTTTTTCATTTAAAAGAGTTATCATGGGTTTTTCTACTCACCCTTCAGTTTTTATTCTAGAATGGGGTAATTATGAGTCATGGGAAAAGGGTATAATTACGCATTTTAGGTGGCTTAATATTTTTCCTTATTTGTATGATCTCATACCTGAACCAGCCACTTCAGAGGGAAACCTAGCATGGGATATTATTAGAGATCACATAGTAGGACTTATAGTGTCTAGTGTTGATCATGACACTGTGTTGGTTATATCGGGCATTGATTGTCCTCACCTACTTTGGACACATCTTTGGGAGATCTATGGAGACCCTAATCTCTCTCCATTCCCAGAGGATCCTACTTCAAATTGTCTCATACCCATTACTTGGAGAGAGAATACACCATTTGATCATGATACTTTAGAGGAGCTTGAGTATTTAGACACCCTTACATGTTCTGATGGATCAGAGGCTTGTCTCACATTTCCCACTCTTCAGACTGAGACTTCATCAGCATCTCTTGTTGCTCCTGATTCTGTGCAATAGGGAATCATACATCTTCCAGACATAGATACTTTGGACTCTTATGTTGCAGACATATCTTTCTTGTTTGTTGAGTCTTAAGCTGTAGATTTGGAGGATTATTTTGAGGACATTCATCTCCTCTACCTTGACAGTCAGGTTATCACTATTTTCCCACCATTATCTGTGCATTATGCAGTTGTATTTCAGGATTCTCCACATCAGTTTGGATTTGGCATCATTTGTTTCCGTTCAGACAGAGAGATTCTTTAGCATCCGATCATGGCACACATCCTAAGATAGATTGGTTCATCACTCTTCACGGGGTTTCTTCTACACCATCCTTTGGATTCGTTTCTTCACAAGGGGAGGAATATCGATTGTCACTTTAGGATCTCCTTTTGGATTCTACATCAGGCATCTACCATTGTGACAGGAGTTTCTTCATTCTGGGGGGACTTTGGTGTTACATCCCTCTCTCATGGGGGGTCTATTTGTACTTATAGTCTTAAGAGAGTCTCTTGAGCCATTCCTTTATGCATTATTCTATCTCTTTTTGGAGAGGGTTTTTTCCCACTAGGTTTTCTTCTTTGTATCCAGTTTATAGAGATTTCCTTGTATTGGGTACCTGATCAGGCCTTGTTGTCGGGACCCTTTTTCTTGCTTTCATAGCTGTGCTAGGTTAGCTTACCCCTTGGGCTTAGCTTAAGGGGGGTGTTAGAGTAATCATTAGTTTTTTTATTAATTAAATCATGTTGATTTAATTAATTAAGTTATTACTCTTTAGTGCTTAATCTTTCTCTTAGGTGCATTAATAATTAATTCTTTTATTAATTATTAATGTGCAACCTAGCTTTTTTAGGCTTTAGGGTTTTGTTCACCTTTATAGGTTGAACCTTGTAATTCTTTTTTTATTAACTCAAATTATAATTTATCTTTCACATTTTGAGTAACTTTTGAGTTCTTCTTTTTCCCTCTTTCTTCTTCTCTCCTGTAACAAGTTATTTGCATGCAAGTGTTCTTGGTGTTCTGTGGATTTGTATCTCTCAAATCCTACATAAATCTCCCAAGGTATTTATAAATTTGGACATGCTTGCAAGGTTAGGCTCATATTTTTTATAACTTCAACAATGTTAATAACAGTGTCATCTAGTTGAACTACCCCCTTCTCCAGTGGTTCATATTCTATTTGTAGCTTATTTGCAATTTGTTTGGGCATAATAGAAGTACTAGCACCTGAATCATTAATATAATTATGCACTAAATGTTGGTCAATAATTACTTTAACATAAAATGGAGGTGGCTTGACTAGATTAGTCTATTTTTCACTCTTCTCTTAATAATTATTGGCAAGTATAATCTTAGTTTTTTTTTATTGGCATATCTGATGCAATGATGGTAAGTGATTTTTGGAGATGTCATAATTAGATTTTATTATATGATGATCAGATATTATGTTGTCATTGATGTCAATTATTGACTTTGTTTTATTAGTATGTTTTCAAGCATATTTGTAATGAATGAAGGGTTACATTGAGTTTCAGTGGTTGTTATATTTAGGGGAGACTTAGGCATGTCTTTGGATGTCTAATGCATGATCGCTACTACTAAAGTGATCTTATGAGAAACTTGTGATCATTTGAAGTATAAAAGTGAAACTTCTAGAATAGTTAATGACAAATGTTAGATTATCTGAATGTCTTGTCAAATATATGTTTTATCTTATGGCGCGGTCATGAGGTATGGTGGTCAACAGTATCCAGATGCTCAAGTTGCAACTGCAACTACTTTGAGTGACCGATGTGCAGGATAGGTGACCGGTGAGCAGAGACAAAGTTATTAATAGGTTACAATATTTGTGTTCTTGAGTGATAGGTGATAAATCTTTGATTGGTGATCGGTGTTGAGGTTGTGGTGGAGTCGATTGAGTTAGTCACGAGATGGTGACATGTCTTCATGATTGGAGGTGATGATCTGGAATCACATTGCTTGATGCTTGCATGTGGAGAAGATTATTGAGGAAACTTGTGTTTGGTAAAAATGTGTTTTACTCCTTGACACAACATTCTATGTAAATCATTGTATTAGTCGACGCGATCATGGAAAAATGTTTTATGCATTTAATATTGTTATGTGGCACATTGGATTTGAGTAGGATGTTTGAAATTCTAATTTAGGGCTTGATTAAGGCGGTGAACTTAAAATTTTAGTATATAATGGATGAAGTTGAAGGTTAAAAGTGTTTATCATGTGTTGAAGAAGTGTGGTGTAAGGTGCATGTTTCAATCAAGCCACAGAAGATTTAAGTGCGTTGAGAAGAGATTGTGTGCTTCAGTGGATCTGATCAAGTAGAGGTTGTGTTGTTCTATAGATCATTCTTTATGTTGTTCCTTAACAGTTCCACTAAGTTAAATCCCTTAATATGGTAGATCCTAACATATCTTTGTTTCAAATCCTCTCATAAGGTGACACTTTCTCAAGTGTTTAAAGTCCTCTAACAAGGCTACTCGTAATAGATTAAAGGTCCTAATGGGCCTAAGGTAAATCCATTAATCGGCTATCACCTAATAGTGTTGTTGTAAACTCCTAACAGGGTTAAGCTCCTCATAGGGCGTACTTCAGAAGAGTACATCGTGTAGTGGGTACTAATCCCCATCATGGTTTTCTCCCTATTTGGGTTTCCACAAGATAGATATGTGTGTCAATTTTTTGGATGGATTTGGATCCTTATGGATTTCATTTGTTGTTATTAAGGTTAATCTTGTGAATGATGGTTTATATTTTAAGATAGAGAAGTTTTGATTATTTGATAGATCATTGATTCCCCCCCCCTCAATAATCTTACCTTAGGACTAACATGTTTTGGTTAGACACTTCATTTTATATAGATAAGTTTGACAACGTGGCTAAAGAGGCCCACATTGGAGCACTAACATTTGTTTTCTTCAACCGGTCTATGATATTGAAATTACTTGTACTAACCTTTTATTGCACTTTAGGTATAAAAACATTTTTTTTTCTTGTGCTATTTGAATTGGTGCCTTAGGATAATCCTTTTCCATCATAGTTTGTGCTCTTTTCAATATCTAAATATTCTGAGGAGGAGAAGGCCCCATTTGGCCTTGTGAACTTGTAGATGGTTGATCTTTGTCCTTATCAATTTGTTTCCCCATGTCAACAACCCTTTTCTTAGACCTTGTATTGGTTGCAATAGGTACCCATGACTGATTTTGAGGATTATTAACCCCACAAAACTCCCCCATTGCAAATTCACCAAAGTGAGATCTGGATTGCCTTGTTCCAAAAGAGTAGATTATTGTTCATGAGCTTCATGTGATGAAAAAATTGGAACAACAAAACTATCTTGTACCATTTGATCTTGAGCCAGTAACACCTTTTAACACTTTGTCTAATCATGTTGTTGGTTACAAGCATAACATGAATCATCATCTTGTGCCAAATTATTTTACACCGGTACAATTTATTTTGAGGAACTAGGAACATTAGGATTGTAGAGTTGATTGGATCTTTGGTTGTAATTCCTCATTTTTCCAGGGTTATCAACTTGCTATTTAGTCTTGTTAGGCTTATATAGGACTTGATAAGATCTAGTATCTTGGGTGAGTTTCTTTTCTAAATTGACAATCTTGTTACCATAAGTCTATAAAGTCTTTTGAATGTTTTTAATCTCTTTGAATGAGGCTGAGAAAATATTCTCTTGGGTTTCAACTTGACTATTAAATGATGGAAATGAAGGGAGAACAATAATGGTAGGTGGTATTACATGGGTAATTGTATGTACCTCAGGAAATATGGTCATGAGAGGCCTTGGAGCTATCTTTCCTACTTGAGTTGAGCTATTTTCAGCCCCTATAGCAACATCAAATTTCATTGGTAATGCATTTCCCCCATCGAATGTATTTGAACCAAGATATCACTATTCAAAGCTTTGAGGTAATATAAAAAAGCATAGTCATTTGAAGTTATTACCAAGGTTGGAATCCTATTACAAGTCTTTGGAAGTAGTAGTTGAATTTCATCATGTATTCGTGTGAATCCCTTTTGATGGTAGTGATATGTTCCACCAATGAAAGATGATATGAATTATCATCAAATTGTCTATTCAGTTGCTCTCCTAGAAGATCCCATGTAGAAATTGAATTAACAACTAAGCCTCTGAACCATTGGAGTGTTTTTCCTTTGAGAGAAGCTGTCAAAAGCCTCACTCCAACATTATGTTTAGTAACATGATGAAAACCACACAATGAGCCCACATCTCTAATATTTTCTATGGTAGTTGTATGGTCCTCTCCAGTAAAAAAGACAAACTCTTAAGAGTTGCTACTAGAATATCATTTTGTTGGGCCAAATTTAAGGGACTTTCCTAGTTAAAGATACAAAAGGCTGATTTCTAGGAGGTGGTGGATTAGCCATTATGGTTCTTAGCGGATTGGAACTACTAGGAATAGCGAAACTTGTTGGTATTTGAGCTATAGATCTTGAAAATAAAGGATTTTTGTAGGTTGTAATAACAAGATAAGAATTAGGAATATAAGGAAAAACCCCACTAGGTAGATTAGTTGCCTTTTTTACAACCTTACCTTGTCTTCTTTATGGTAGCTCAAAATGCTCAACAGGATCTTCACTTTGCCTTGTTTGATACTTTTTCATATGCCGAAACACCAAAACTATTAAAACCAAAGGTTTAGAATCTCCAAGTGCTAAAATTGTCCTTATTGAAGGATGAAATACTGCTACTCACACTAAAATAGTAAAAAAATGAAGCTCTTATGAACTGAAAATAATTTCAAATGTCCCACTGAGCATGCCAAAAAATGTTGTCACACGGATTTGCACCCAAGAGCTAAACCTAATTCTTAGCAATCCCATGCAACATGGGAACATCTACAAGCAAGTGGGTTTCTCATTATGGAGATGAACCTTTGGATTATGGGTTGTATCCCCTTTAGATATCCTAAAAATAACTTGACTAGGAAAAGCGATAGAAGAAAACTTGTAATTTCAAACGTATACTAATACATGATACACCAAAAGGGATGAAACTTGCAATGCTGATGAAAACTCACAAAACCACTCAACTAGAAAGACTGTATAATCTCACAATTTAGCTGGACATGCTTGCAAAATATATTCTTATGAAAGGTCTTGGTTTTCTAAAGCTTTGAAAAAGGAAAAACAATGTTGTTTCTACAATTTTGTAACACCAAAAAATTAAACACAATCACAAACTTGTACTTTAACATGCTAATCTATGCACTCAATATTGAATTAACTTGATAAAATGAATAAAAAACACAACATTAATATTAATACATTCACAATCAATACTCAAAAATTAGAAATTGAGAAGGAAACAACCTTTGTTATTAACTAATCGGGAAACTACATCACAAGGCAAGAATATGCAATATCAACTACAAAGTATGCATGAGCTGATTCAAACTAACCAAACTCCGATTTATTGTCTCTATATAAAAAATTAAGAGAAGAGGACTTACAGATAAAATCCATATGGGGTCAAAAAAATGAATAAATCAAGCAAAAAAGGGGTGGAACTTCTAGTATCATGCAATTAGCTACCTCAAAACCCTCTTAGATGGATGCTTCACCCATGTGGGCCCTTAACTATGCTAAAATGATCATAAAGTCACCAAGAACTCCCTCATTCCTCTCCACAATGTATGCAATCTCATCTAGACCTCTAGTTGCTCCTAGTTGACTCGTAATTAAATGCTAATTTATTTGCATCATAACTAATATTAACTAAAGCTATTTATAAAAAATGCACCTTTAGCCAATATTTTATATTTAAATCTATGCAAATAAAAAGCATAACTCCTAAGGCATAATTGTTTTTAGTTTTCCTGCATACATGTGCCTAAATAATTTATAATACATCATTTTAGAACTTTTACATATCAATTCCAATGCAAACTAAAAATGCCTTCATAAGGCATTAGTTGAAGGATTTTAAAAATAAAACAAAGACAAAAAAATATACTTCTATCTCATTGGTCATTTAAGGTTAAAAAAACCCTATAACAAAATACCCCTCTCATTTTCATTTTTCTCTTCATTTCTTTGCTCTCTTCCTACACCACATGAGGAAGTAGGGTTTGCTAATCCTGTGTAATTTTGAAGGTTGTCTTGGATGTCTTACATAGATTTTCTGCTAATTATTCTATGTACGTCTTCACTTCAGTGAGAAAATTCCACCCTTGAGCTATATTTGTACATAAATCATGATGAATCTTTGTATTTATTCTATGTATTTTGATTCTTGTGGTCTCTTTTTATATCTTAATTAGAAAAACAAAGAAATATTTGGTTTCTTTTCATTTCTTGTAACCATGCTTTGATCTTGTGTATTGTTAAAACCCTTGTGATCTCCTTAAAATTTTTGATCATTTGTGTCAGTTGTAATTTTGTCATTTAAGCACTATATCCTTGTATTTTTGTTCACTGTACTTTCTTCTCTTCATATTGATCATTATTCCTTTGGATTTTGGTGGAATAGAATAGTCACATTTTCCTAAGAAGATATTCAGAAGACCTTGCTCATAAGAGGATATTCCAACTAGAAAAATGGAATATATTTTCATGAATAGGCAAAAGAAATTGAAAATAGTAAACCCATATGACAACTTTCATATTTGGTGGAACACAGTGGATAACCTTATATTAGCTGCAACATTATATCTTCTATTATTGACAACCTTTCTTGACAAGATCATTGTTCTTTTTATTTTTTCACTCCACTTTTCTGCTATGTAGTCACTATCTTTGGATTTGAGCATAATTTCTCAATGGTATATTCATTGGCTTTGATGTGATTGCCCTGCACATATGTGCAGCACTGTGATTGGAAAATAAATAGTCTTTGTCATTATAATGACAGTTACAACTCTCTGCTCTTCTGAGACAATGTTGTCCTCTCCTCTTTCAATGATATGATATTGATGTTATTATGATTGTTAAAACAATCATGTTTACTACTCTTCATTATTGCACTACTCGTTGTCTCTAACTTTATTATTGTAGCACCAACTTTCACTGTTATATGCTCTATATATTTTCATTATAAGATTACTGCACTGTCATTGCATGTTAATTTCCATTCGACACCTCATACTTATATTCTTATCATTGGATATGCATGATCTTGGCATGCTTATAACAGCCATGGATTATCTTCTCCTAATTGTAATTTTTTTTCTAAAGATTTCTAGTAGTCACATGAATATCAATGATGGGTACATTTACTGTTTTATCATTGATCTCATTGTGTTCAAGGACTTTTTGACTTTGTTTTTTGATGTCATTGTTTCTTGGTACTGTCTTACCACTGCATTCATACAGTTCATTTCCAAGTTGAAGAAATCCTCTTTGATCTTAATATCTTGATGACTATTATCATTGTATTTCACTATCCTTTTATACTTATTGAGCAACTATTTTATTATTTTTGATAGTGAACCCTCATATCCACTACATTTAAATGATGAGTGATTGCTTGATAGAACTATAATGAGCATAAAATCATTGTGCATATTTGTTACAATATAAGAGGGAAGCATGTTGGGATCAACCCTTCTAGGAGCCCATTTTACCCCACATGATGTGAAGTTTATGATATAAACTTAAAGTATTCAATAATTGACATGATACCTGTACCTGCACAGTCAACAAACAACTTGGAAAAATAGTGAATTTCTGATTTGTTTTTCTTGTTTCTTCTCTGCCACATGTGATACTTCATATCTGAATTGATACATTATGAGAATTGATTGTTCTTTTACTGATCTTCCATATGGATTGATGACTATCCTTGAGCTCTAACCCCCTTTCTGTCTCTTCCTACTAATGACATGTAACTGATTGAATGTTTGAAGATGTTAATTTGATCATCAAAATGCAAAAAGATAATGCAAGACATTAAATCAGTTAATGGATTGTATTGTCATTGATGTCAACTTGATCTAATCTAATCGGTTATAATCAAAGTGTCAAAGACTTAAGAGAATTAGAGAGAAATATTATGCTTTCAGTCATGCATAAAATACAAGCATTCACTATGTGACTTCAAACAATGACGGCTAGTAGAACCTAACAGACAGAGATAACCAAAAGTTAAGTCACAGTGATGCCTGAGCAAGAAACTTGAAGAGCATTACCAACGAGCAGAATAAGAAGCATACCCGGTGGCCAGAATAATAGTGTAACCCGATGGATAGAAAAACCTGAAAGACAGACAACCCCAATGGACAGACAACCCCAATGGAGAAGCCCAAGGAGAACTGGAGTGTTGACCAAAGCTATCAAAGAGTTAAAACACCAATGTTAACTGGAGTTCAGAAATGACAAAATATCTAGCTGGCAGAGCTAAATATAGACTTAACTGGTAGTTATCTTTATTTTCATCGACAAGATAAAGCAATAGATAAGTAAAGGATTTAAATTTGATTTGTCTAGTTGTCAAGAAGATCTCTGTGAGATAAAATAGGATTTTTTCTTTAAATCTGATTGGCTACGATTGCGGGTCATGCCAAGTTCAAGAAAATCAAGAACCTAGAAATGGTGATATCATGTCTATAAAGAAACAACTTAATTCATTATGAATTAAAAAGGGGAGTGAATGAAAAAGAGGATGTTGGAGAGAAATTGATGAAGAACAACTTCATATAGTCCTGATCAATCAAGTTGAGGAAAGAGCTAAAGATTTCTGCAGACACCGAGCAACAAAGCATAGCATCACTGAACAGAAAAAAAGTGGAGAAAAGGTATTGAAAATATATATTGATAAGATTAGTTTAGTGAGCTTACAATAGATCTGAAAATCTACAAGTATAAGTTGTATATGTGAACAAATCATATTTTTTCAATTTAATCATTGATTCAGAAAGTCTCTTAACTAAGCAGGATTTATTGATCCTTTCTATATTGAGATACATCCCAAGGAGTATCAAAAAGTTTGTTCATGAAGATAGCATGAGATGCCAAATACCATTTGACAAACCAGAAGAGTTTGGACAAGAAAGGTACCATAAAAATGCCTGATATCAAGTGACAAACTAATCTTTAAAATCCTCTAACAAGGTCACACCTAACAGTGTGTTTGTAACCTTTAACAGGGTTGGCTCTTCACCAAGCTCACTTCAAAAAAGTGAAAATTTTGGGTTACCGGTCCCAAGTGGTTTTTCCCTTAATAGAATTTCCACGTTAAAAATCCACGTGTCAATGTGTTTATGAGTCATTAATTTAGTGTTTTGCATTACACATAGCTAATCTAGATTGATCGGTATACTCTAAGTAATTTACTATTTTTGCTAAATTGATATATGTTAACATATTGTTCGTTCGTGTTTAACTATGCATATATAT
>MU226385.1:645791-665791 GCA_018584345.1 Thuja plicata
TCAACATCAATATCTATATTATCAACATATGATAAATATAGCTCTGTTGCATTAACACTCTGCTCTGCTTGTCTATCTCTGGCTTTCGCAACTCTTCTTATCACAAATGACCTTGTATAAATACATACTCCAATTATGGATCACGGGACCTATTAGAAGACTCTTCATAACATCCTTTCCATCTCTACTAAGCGTGCAAGCATAATTACAACCGCGCAAGTCAATGTTGAACAGACGCGTCGCTTCACAAGTCGGCTTCACCAAATTAATCATAACTTTGTAATCTTCTTGAAACATGTCTTGCGCCTCCAGAATAATATCAATAACACATTACTAATCATGAATATACACACACATATCCTAAAGATAGGTGCAACTCAAGAACACGTTACATACGTCGGCCTTAAACTGTTAATCCTCCAGAACTGTAACCGTCAATAACAGATTTACATATCTTTACTGAAACCTCATATATGGGTCTATGTGTATGAACATAGAATAATAAACATGTCAAAAACATGTATCTATCCACGCTGGTCTTCATGTCATCATATGGATAAGTACATATAGAAGTACTGCTATGTATTATATGTTGTCATCAATGACAAACATACAATCAATCAACTGTTCAAAATCAAATCTCCAACAAAGTATTCACTGTGAATTCAAACACCGATGCCATGTGGAACCCGATGGATAGAGATAACCAAAATTTATGTCACAGTGATGCCCGAGGAAGAAACCCTATGAGAATTACTGACAAGTAGAATCACAAGCATACCGGATGGCCAGAATCATAGTGTAACCTGACGGACAGACAACCCCAAAGGACAGACAACCCCGATGAGGAAGCCCGAGGAGAACTGGAGTGTTGACCAAAGATATCAAAGAGTTAAAAGACTGAAGTTAACTGGAGTTTAGAAATGAAAAAATATCTAGCTGGAAGAGCTAAATATAGACTTAAATGGTAGTTATCTTTGTTTTCATCAATAAGATAAAGCCAAAGATAAGTAAAGGATTTAAATCTATTTTGTCTAGTTGGCAAGAAGATCTCTGTGAGATAAAATGGGAGTTTTTCTTTGAATTAGATTGGCTAAGATTGTGGATCATGCCAAGATCAACAAAATCAAGAACCTAGAAATTGTGATATCATGTCTATAAAGAGACAACTTAATTCATTACGAATTAAAAAGGGGAGTGAATGAAAAAGAGGATGCTGGAGAGAAACTGATGAAGAACAAATTCATACATTTCTGATCAATCAAGTTGAGGAAGGAGCTAAATATTTTTGCAGACACCTAGAAACAGAGCATAGCATCACCGAGTAGAACAAAAGTGGAGCAAAGGTATTGAAAAGATATATTGATAAGATTGATTTAATGAGCTTACAATAGATCTGAAAATCTACAAGTATAAGTTGTATATGTGAACAGATCATATTGTTTCAATTTAACCATTGATTCAGAAAGTCTCTTAACCGAGCAGGATTTAAATATCCTTTCTATATTGAGATACATCCCAAGGAGTATCAAAAATTTAGTTCATGAAGATAGCATGAGATGCTAGATACCATTTGACAAACTAGAAGAGTTTGGACAAGGAAAGTAGCATAGAAATGCTAGATATCAAGTGACAAACTAAACTTTAAATTCCTCTAACAAGATCACACCTAACAGTGTGTTTGTAACCTTTAACAGGGTTGGCTCTTCACCGAGCTCACTTCAGAAGAGTGAAAATTTTGGGTTACCGGTCCCAAGTGGTTTTTCCCTTAACAATATTTCCACGTTAAAAATTCATGTGTTAATGTGTTTATGAGTCATTACTTTAGTGTTTTGCATTACACATAGCTAATCTAGATTGATCGGTATACTCTAAGTAATTTACTATTTTTTGGTAAATTGAAAGACTATTTTTCGGTAAACATAAAGAATAAGGTTTAACAAAGCATTCTGAGCAGTAGTAATTTGATAAGTATATTTGAAGGCATTCATCTTATAGGACTGAAGATAACTAGAGGCTTAAAATTGTGGTACTAATTTTTTGGGTTAATTAATTGGAATATTTTTTGAGGCCACTAATTCACCCCCCCTCTCAGTTATTACTAACACCTACATGCAAACCTGGACATACCAAAGAAAATTTTGGAGAAAGGAGATACAGATTCAACCTTACAACTATGGGATTCTCATTCCAAGCAATGATGGGTCCCCTCCTCCGTTCATATGCTATTTTTGTATACACATGTTTTCTTTTCATAATGTACAATTAACTCATTCCCATGACTTGTGTGGGAAGTATTGTTTTGAACTTATGAATAAATAAAGTATTTTTCTTTGAAAAGTTGTGTGATTCCTTTCTTGTACTTGCATTTATGTTTAAACTAGAATTCACTTAATAACATATCATTCATGAAATTTACAATCTAGCATAATTAAATATATACCCTTAGTATTTAGCTATAATTACCTTTCCCCCTCTACCTGATTAAGATGGAAGTGAAATTGGGTAACATGAATATATAGAAATATATAGCAAAAAGATATGCTTGAATTGTTGAAGTATTGATGAAGTGTGTTAAGCATGTTTTCTGAGCTTCAAAGGAAATAATTTTGTGCATATTTCATATGCAAGTGCAAAAATTAATTTTGTCTAATTATTCTATTCCAGGCAATGATCCCTTTGGTAGTGAGCCCTTTGGCAGTGATTCGTACAGTGAGAAATTATAATATTTTATAACTTGGTATATTATATTGAGAGTCAACCCTCTATGTGATATTTCCCATTTGGGTTTTCTGTGTTAAAAATTTGGTGTTCTCTTGTGAATTTGATTTGTTTATTTAGTTGTTCATTTGATTACATGTTTCTTTCTAATATATGATTAATGCAAAGAATTTGGAAAGCATTAAGTGAATTGATATTTAAGGATTTAATGGAATACTGACTCACCCCCTCACATCTCTCAGTATTTTGGCTATTCAAAATTTGGTATTAGAGCTTGGTCCCTTGTTGTAGCTTAACTACTTGAGGGAGATCTAGGAGGTTGAACAAATGACATCTAAGGAAAATGTTGAAGAAATTCATTTGGATGGATAATTTTAAACTTCTCTTGAAGATATTGATAATATGGAAAGCGAAAACAAGGATGTGAAAGAAAACATCAAGGATGCAAATAAATGTGCTAGAAAGCTGAGGGAGCAAATTAAAAAATTCAGAGAAAGACATAGAGAAGTTAGTGAGGAGGTGAAGCGGACAAATTAAATAATTGTTAGTCTAAAGCTATAAGTTGAAGCAAGCAAGAAAACTAAACAATATCTGAATGGATTAACCAAACACAAAATTGATGAATGTGTAAATATAGAGAAGGAAACAACGTGCTTGAAATCAGAAGGAAAACTCAAGGAAAGATCCTTGAAACTTGATGAAATAATGGTTGTGCAGAAGACTCTCAAAGACAGAGGTAGATTAGATTTTGAATCAGATGAATGCTTAAATCATGGAACCAAGGAAAAGAAGAAGTTAGAAACAATTGAGACTAAACAAACTCATAGATGAAAAATAAAGGCAAGCACCTCCAGGATCAAAATAATTTTGCAAGAAAACCACCAGCCAAGCAACCTAATGCTCAAAGGTACCCTTATTTCAATGGTTATTTATTTTCTTATTCCAAATTCGGACATAAGGCTATAAAATGCATAAAAAAGATAAATCAAAGTGTTTAGTGTTTTACTTGCAAAATATTTGTTCATAAGAATAGTAATTGCAAAAGTCAAATTTATAACGAAATAAATAGACCCTTTTATGGATATTGTCAATTGCGCAATGGATTTAGACATAAATCTTACCAGTGCAGATCTAGAGTTGCTACAAGGAATTCAAGACAAAGAAACATCAAATGTTTCAATTGCAACATGTTGGGACATATTGCTAATAACTATAGAAACATGAATAAGGATACTTCGGTAAGAAGAAATGAGCCCGTAAAGAAGGTTGACATAGAGGAAGTAAGGGAAGAAATGAAGAGGATCTGTAGAAAGAAAGAAAGAAGAAGCTACATCTAGAAATGCTATTACACCTAGCCTAGTGTAGAGACTTCATCTACAAACTAGTTTGGAAATATTTGGCTTAGGGGGGTCTATATTGGAGATCTTATTCCCCTACAAAAGGAGCTCGTGTCATTATCACAACATGTTTCAAAAATCTATATTCTTACACAATTAATAAAAATTGTGATGGAAAATATGCATTTGTGAAGATTATGAAGGTGATTGTGTTCTTAGACAAAGATGTATTTAACAATTTTTTCATGATTTGATGTTTCAGTGAAAAAACCCTAAGGTAACGAATATAGAATTTTTTTTGTGATCATATTTGGCTAGATAAACCATATCAAATTATGAAGGAAGCTATCAAGGTCATTACTGGTTTATGCTCAAACAGGTTCATACTAGTAATGAAATCAATGAGGACCAGGGAGGTTGAAGCTCTAACAAGTGTCACAGGAGATCAAAGGGCCTTATGAATTAAAACCAATGGCAATCCACTAGTAAGGTGTGATTCTTTTGGCATTATCTACAAAGTTTAATTTTGCAATAGGGAAGGATCCACGTCCAAGATTTCTCTGTATGTTTCTCATAAAATGATTTAAGAAGGAATAGATTATGATATGTGTGAATTTTTAAGACAACAATTGTTGAGCAACATAATGTTAACCAAGAATTACGATTATCATTTTCAATTCGGATCTCTGGTTATTTTTTTAGTACTTTACTTCATAATTCATTAGGTACCATTGAAGGAGAATGTTTTCTAGTTTGATAAATTTCCCATAGGAAAGAATATTTATAGTCACTTAAATAAGTTGGATAGCATAGACAGTGCATACAAAGATTACTTCATTGAACTCTAGAAGTACTTAATTTCAAGATATAGAATCCTCAGAGATTGTGTGGAGAGATACAAGGATAAAATTACTTTCCTAGTAGATATAGATCAATGCTTCATGGAAGAAATTTTACCTAGGAAGTGTAGATTAATTAAGTTTATTTATGAGATTAGGTATGGAAGATTGTGTGATGAATGTAGAATAATTGCTCAAGTATCTAGTAGACCTGACAAAAGATTAATTCGGAACATATGAAGAGTTAGTTGTATCAGAGGAATTAGTACATACAACTTTGGAAGGATATGCCTCTTGAAAAATAAGACATAGAATATCCTTTGAGGCTCCTCCAATCTCAAAGAAGAAGAAGAAATATGGCAACAAGAAATAAATTGCAGTAATAATTGATGTTGATGACCCAAAACCTACCAAAGTTGATGAGAATAAAAAAAGGAATTGTGATTGCATAAGAAGTGTTGGCAAGTGATCAAATTGGGAAATGTGATACACTTTTTCGTTGTCATTTATGGCAACACATCTGGCTTTGAGATCGATTGTTTTGAAGATAAGTTTTAGTATGTCCAAAATTGACTAAGTACAGAAATAGAGGTACAGTATTGTTTTGGATATCAAAGACAGAGATCAATGAATTAAGGCATGCAAGCTTAGTGAAAGATAGTATGGAGTATGTCTGACATACACCTGAGATAGATTTGGATTTGGTTAAGTTTATGATAAGTTATAAGGATTTGAAGACTGACAGACAACAGAGAACAGGGACACAAAGCAGTTGGACACCAGCAAAGAATAAGGGAGTATGACTTGGACTCCAGGAAATCAAAGTTGTATTTTTTTTATTGATAGTCTATACTTTGACTATGCAAGAGCGTTGACTATGCATTTGATATTTACTATATTAAATGTATTTTGTATTGAAGGTTGACGTAGTACTGTTTGTAATATTTATTCTGAGAGCTGAATTTATAAAGTTAAAAAGATATATATTTAAGATCTTTTTGGTAAAGATTGGGTGTTGTGAGAAAGTGAAGGATATGCAGAGTAGACATGCGAATGGCAGAGCAGAGAATGACAGAGCTATAAAGGACCTATCAAAGCATTTGTGATGCTTGTTTTTGTTCATCAGTAAGAACCTTTTGTAATAGAATTACATTGTAAGAGTTGTAAGCTCATTGGCCCCTAACAGGGTGTTGTGAACCTTTAACAGGGTTTTTAGTCCTCTAACAGGGAAATGTACTATGTAATATTCAGCTCCTAATAGGGCTAGGTCTCCTTACATGGACATTATACTTTAGTACATGCTTGTGGGTATCATCCCCACTGGGGTTTTCCCTTGGCCAGGGTTTCCTCATAAACAAATCATGGTGTTATGAGTTCTGTGTTATTTTTTTATGTTCTTTCCTTTACTGCAGTTGTATGGTTAATTTTCAAGTGGTTGAAGAATTTAATTAACTTTTATAATACTGATTCACCTCCCCTCTCAGTATTATCCAATCCTAACAATTGGTATCAGAGCTTTTGGCCCTTGGAGAGAAATCCTAACAGCTTGAGGGAGATCAGAATGGATTTGAATGGTTTGCAGGAGAACTTTGAAGCTGCACTTGACGATCTTGACAATGCTAAAGTGGAAAATGGAGAATTGAAGTTCAACCTCTGAAGAGCTGAAAAATTCATAAAGAAACTAAAAGAACAACTTGAACTTTCCAGAAGTCAGAGAGAAGATCTTGTGGTTCAGATAAAAGAAGACTCAGATGAGGAAAATTCAGATCAGGTGAAGCAACTGAAAGAAGAGATTGAGACTCTGAAGGTTGAGAACAAGAGTATGGCTAAAGAAATGCAGATACAGGAGGATGCTAAGAAGAAAGCTAAAGAAACCTTGAACAATGCATTGAATCAAATGAAAGATGAAGCTGATAGCTACAAGAACAAATACTTGGAACAGGAGAAATACAATCAGATTCTGAAAGGTGAACTAGATGAAGCAAAGAAACACATTGAGAAACTTCACACCAGCAGTGACTTGATCGATGAACAGTTAGACAAGCAGAAACCTAAAGGTGACATGACTGGTATTGGCTTCAATGAAGCTGAATGTTCAAAGAATCATGAAGAGAAATCAGTAGAGAAGATTGATGTTGAGAAACCATCTATTAAAGAACCTAAAGAGCATATCAGACCATTTAGAGGTAGATGCTTTGGTTGCAACAGATTTGGACACGTGAAGAAAGATTGTAGAGGTAATGCCCCTTTTAGAACTTTTTTTGGTTATTGTTTTAACTGTAATGGATATGGGCACAAGAAGACAGAATGTATGAAACCTAGTTATAGACAAGACAATGGAAGAGAACCTACAATGAAACCTACATGCTACAAATGTAACTAGATTGGACACATTATGAAGTACTATAAGTTATAAGTTAATCAAGAGAGAAGACCACCTATATGTTACAAATGCAATAATCTACGACATATAGAAAATTTTTGCAGGTATAATGGAGTAGACAACAGAAGAGTACCACCTCCTATGAGACCTCAGAAGAATGAAAGTGATACTGGCAAGAGTATTGCAGATGTGAAGAATGATTTTGAAAATTGTTTTAAGAAAGCAGAAGAAAAAAATAGTGGCAAGATATGGAAGATTAAAGAAACTAGTGAGACATCAGTTCAGGGAGAGTCACTAGATGCTACTGGATCTTCGCTTGAAGGTAGCAAGATAGAATCAACCTAATCGGTCGATCATGGCCTTAGGGGAGCATTAAATGCAACGCATTAGAATTTATCTTGCCCCGCAAATCATGTAGTGAGCTCATGTGAGCTTGGGAATATGTTGAGCCAACATTATGGATCATATATCTAAGAGCGCATCATCAGCTGACTTGTATATTTTGATCGCGAGATTCAGCAGCCGACCAGATAGTTTGGAGTGAAAAAGAAAAGTCATAACCTAACTTGTATAAAGCACCGTGTTATGATCTATTTTTCTATCATTTGACAAGGAGCGAGCCAAGGAGATGAGAGAGCAAAAGTATTCAAACATTTCTACACCTATCGTGCATGATCGATCAAAGCATAAACTCAGATTTCTGCGTGTGAAAGGTATTCTACATTATCTAAGCTATGGATGCACCTGTAATTTTTGATGTTGTTGATCATGCAAGATATAAATTCAAGAAACATCCTTATAAGTCATGTGAAGAGGATCTAGATGGAGCATTTTCATAGACCCCACATGGCGTACTTCATGTTGAAGATATTAGGGCTTACATTCACTATAAGTATGACACATTGGAAGACAGAGATATATATACATAAATTGAAAACATGTCTGAAAACAGAATCATGAAGGAAGAATGGAAACACATTAGTCAGTTGAGTCTAATGAAAGTTATGGATTTGTGCGACTTCAATGAGAATGAATGGTTTAGGATACTTATGAGTAGGGTTCATGACCAATTCATATGGATTAGTAGCCAACCTGTGAAAATATGCAGTGACCTAATTCATGAGATTACTAGTCTTGATAATACCAAAATTGTTCACGTTTTTGAGAAACATGTTAAGAAGGAAGTTGAAACCCTAACACACTCAAAATGGGATGGAAGGGTAATGACAGTAAATGATATTTTTCAACAAGATGTAAGGTTGATTGCAATGATACTTGGTTACAAATTTTTCTATAGCAGCGGACCTAATTGAATATCAGCTGCAGTTATTATGGTGACATGGAGAATGGTAAAAGAAAACACACAGTACAACCTATACAAGGTATTGGCACATAAATTCCTTGAGAATGTAAAGCTTGTGAAGAAAGACAAAACGAAAACCTTTAGATTTGGATCATTATTGGTTTCCTAGTTTCATTTTGTCTTAGGTTTAGGGTTTTGTTGTTTCATCGGTCGTGGCCCTTGCCGCAGGTTTTAAGCCTCTGAAAGGCCAAAAATGGATCTTCAAACTCTTGCTAAGTGTCATTTCGGACGTTTCGGCCTTTCAGACATCTGAAAGGTCTAAAAGACCAAAAGGTCTGAAAAGGCTGAAAATGAAACCTTCGTTCGGGCTTTCAAGGTTCATCATCATTTTCGGATGTTTGGCATTCCTAAGCAAGAACCTCTCAGTTTTAGACCCCAAAAGGCCCGACGGACTTTTTCCTTCCAATAGACTTTTTTGCACTTTCAGACTTTTCAGCCTCCAAACTAGTTTTCAGTGACCGAAACCCCGAAAGGCCCGAAAATGTGAAAACATTCACTTAGCTATTTATTCGGCTCTCTTTACTTTCTTTTATAGTTTAAATTGTTTTTTCCTGTTCAATAAGCTACTGATATTTGTCTTTTCTTGCAGGAATGACTGAACCAAAGACAGCCTCCCCAATGAAGTATCAATACAAGGGAAACACCCTAGTTCAAAGGAGGGAAACAAGCACAGTTAGATAACAGACACCAATATTGGGAATGTAGATTGGAATGAATTCTTGACTCAGTGCTCCCAGCCAGCAAATAGATCTGATGATTGCACCTCATTAGTCCTATCTGGGCTAGTGAATGCAGCCGCACACCCAGTGGTCATTTTGTCTTCAAAATTGATCGTCACCCTAGCTCATCACTATGATTTAGATAAGAGGGTGGTAGTAAACTTGGAGGATCAGGTGGTACTAGACATTAGGCCGGAAGTCATCAAGGACATTTTCCACCTCCACAAAGGCATAGACAAGTTATATGACTTCTATATTGAAAAGGGGACCAAGTGGTTTGGTAACAGGGAGCAGGCCATACACAAGATGATGAATAAAGACTACCTCAAGCAGTTGCTTCCTAAGAAAAAATTGGACAAGATAGACCTCCGAAAAGGCTATATGAAGGATGACATCCAAGCAACTATAACATTGATAAGCCGGGTGTATGGGTTACCTCAATCCACTCAGCTTGAACACTGGATGATCCTGTTGATAGAAAGGATCTGAGAACGAAAGGCAAGATTCAACTGGGGCACTATTATTAGTGACAATCTGGATGAGAAATTAATAGCAGTAAGGCATAATCCAAAGTTTTACATGAGCACTTACATGGTGTATCTACTAGCTACACGGGCAGATTATCCTGGCCTCACCAAGAGGGGAAGTCTAAATGATCCAAATGCATGGCCCCACCTTATATACCCGCAGCTGGTAAAAGGAGAAAACATGCCAGAGGATTCCCCTGATTACAGGATAGTTAACGATGCATTCATATTTGCAATCATCCGATCTATTGAGGGTAACTTTGCTAAAAGAATATCAGAAGAAGTTGCTGCTAAGGTAAGGGCCATTGGGGCCTATTTTATCTAGTTCAGGAAATTCACATACATTAGGATAGCCAAGTCAACCTTGCAACCAAAGAAGCTACCCAGGTACCCATCCGACTGGATAATTATACTGGAGATGGCCAGGCAGCTCGCGGACGCATACGAGCACATAAAGCATAAGAAGAAGCACTGTTGGGACTTTCCCATCTCTTTGGGACCATATACATAGCAAGAAATGAAGGTTTTCTAATCCCTGGATTTTGAATGGGATGACTGTCCCTTATAGTTTTACAAGACAATGCGAGCCCGCTTTGACCCCATAGGTACTTACAGCCACATTATTGGCAAATTCTACATACATGAGCCACACTTGGAGGATCACTAGATAAACTACATAGATGATCATGAGGTCAGGATCCGAGATTATTGCAGAATGAACCTCACTCTGGAAAAAGAGGTGTTAAAGGTTCCTATTTCCTCAAAAGTTTGGGAATGTGATTCGAATGAGGTCCTAGAGGACATTTACATAAAAGATAAGGTATATGACTGGTCGATCATGAATGCAAAGGTGGACAAGGATGAAAATTATGACATGGACTTTTGGGTGAGGCATGTGATAAAGACCACCATAACTTGGATCAAGAAGCCGCACAAAATGAGTCTGATCATGGTAAAAACATTGATGGAGCCCTCAAGGAAAGTAGAAAAATAGCGAGGGCAGAAGTCAACAGCTCCTAAGTACAAGAAGGCTCCCCCTCAGAAGCCAAGAACCATGTATGGTCATGAATGACCAGTTGAATATGGCTCCAATCCTAGGCACAAGAAAACTAGAATGACATTCCAGATTGACCCACTAGAAGGGTCATCACAACCCCAATCAGGTGAAGGCTCATCTACCTCTGGCCAATCTCCCCCCACCGTTGAGAAGAAAACATATAAGAGGAAGAAGAGTTCTGAATCTCTGCGGTTGGAAACAATACAAGAAGGGTCTAAGGAAGCAGAAGAAGATGAGCCCCTAGTTCGAAGAATAAGATTACAAAAAAGGAGAGAAAAGGAAACCACCAAGAAACACAAAGAAGATCCCAAAGAACAGGATAATCCTTTGGATGCCTTAGGATCGGATGAGTTTATGCTTTCTGATTTTGAGGGAATTGAAGGCTTTTCTGATCATGGCCAAGCTATAGACACTAGAAATCCATCGCTTATTCAACCCCAGGTAATCCTCACTCAAGCACCGGTCCAATTCACCAACCCCTTAGTGAATGTCCCTAGTTCCACTCAAGAGCTTGAGGTTCAGGATAGTGGGATAGCCCAAGCCACAACTAAAGATCATGTAGCATGGAAAGTACCATTTTCCACTCCACCATCTCATGTCCCTACTCCACCATCTTATCTACCACCTCCAATTCCTACTCCACCACCATTAATTCCAACCCCAACACCTAATCCTATGCCAAATCCGCTCTACTCTACTACCATTCTCCCATCTCCCACTCCAGCCATATCAACACCTACTCCACCAACATCAATCCCTTCAACAAGTGCCACCCAGGTTTCCAAAGAAGCAGTGAATATGAAAGATACACCACCTTTCCAGACCATGCTGGAGGCCATGACCGGTCTTAGGTCAAAGGTATCAATTGACACTTCCGCCGAAGAGGCCCCAAAAAAAGAAGGGGAAAATGTGGTAAATGAATGAGGCAAGGTGGAGGGGGAGAAGGAAGAAGGGGAAATGGATGTGGATGCAGAAGGGGAAAGAATAAAGGAAGGAGGGAGTGAATAGGAAAGAGGGTAGGAGAAGGAATTAGAGAAAGAAACAACACCAGAAGTACAATGCCTAACTTCAATCCTCTAGGTTGCACCATATGAACCTGTAACTACATCCAGAAAACCTACTTGGTTTACCAAGGAGATAAAACCAAGGAAGAGAACTTATACCAATGAATTGGATGGAGAGGATACAAGTATGACTGCTGTGATGCAAGCCTTCCACCAGGCAGAGATCAATGTACCTACAAAGACCATGTCATATGTGACTCAGGACACTGGAGGTCATTGGAAAGCCTAGATAGCTATCCCACTCCCAAACACTTCGTAGACAACAGGCTCGTCAAAAGGATATACATTCAAGGAGGTGGATTTGGGCAAACCTATCAGAGAAGGGAGCAAGACACTAGCAGCTTTAGGGCTGAAGCACGCTCTAGGGTTCATGAACAAGGATCAAGAGACCATAAAATCTCTGATAGATCAAAATGAAGCTCTAAAGGGGTACATTCAAAAGATGGTGGGTCCTATTGACCCAAATTGTTTAGAAGCTCCATTACAAGCCATGCTTGATAAAAGGGCTGCACCAGATTTGCTGGCAGGTTTGACTCCCTCTTTCATCTAGGTAAGCGTCGATTGGAGAAATGACTTTGAACAATTCAGAGAGAAGGCGATTCCATTAGTATTTAGGTCGTACCAGACCATATTATTTGAAGTTAATTCACTCATTGACCTGGTGGAAGATGATGGGGGTATAGACTCAGAGGTAATTAAGTGGCAAGCAACCCTCCAGGAGTTGGAGATAATTCAAAAGAAATGCTTCCAAATTTTGGTAAAAGTCTATGAAGGCGAAGAATTGGACAAATTTAAGGCATGGACTGAACAAATGACCAAAATAATTAAGGCCTACAAGAAACACCAGGCCCTTATAGATGACAAGAAAGAGGAGGTAATAAAATGGATCGAAGATATACATACTTTCTTCATAGGAGTCGACCTCAATGTCTATCGGGATGAAAACAAATAGGCTCTACGTCCTTCCAAAGAGGTTTTCCAACAGTTCAAAGACATTCTGGCTGGAGTTCATACCAAGGAGGCCCTACAGCAACTATTTTACCCGAAAGAGGAAATACAAAGAATGTCACAGCACAAAGAAGAGATCACGTTCTTCACTTCTGAATTAACTATCTTCAGAAAGAAGCAAGAATGAAGGGTCACCAAGATAAGAAGGAAAGAGATCAATTTTGACGAAGTTCAGGAGATAGTACAGAGGCTCCAGGCAGTTCACCCAGAGGTCTTTCCTAGATAAAGCTCCAAGGTCCAATTACCAGGTGAACGAGGCAAGATTTTCACACTTGGACAAATTTCTACTGAGGTGGAGTTTTTGGCCTTTTGGCCTCCGACATTTCGGCCTTTCGGCCTCGAAAGCAAGGAGTATTTTTCAGCCTTTCGCCCATTGAAGATTTCAGCCTTTCGGCCTCTTCAAGTTTTTTTGGCCTTTCAGCCCACATCAAGTCTAAATTTTTGGGACCTCCGAGTTTGAAGATTTTGAGAAGCACCTGGGAAAGTTTAAAGGCATTAAAGTTTCAGGGTAGAGGTCAAGGTCTAAAAAATTGGAGGTTTCCAGCGAGGTCACTTTTTCAAACACCAGTTAGACTCCATATTAGATTAATGGACAACTTGAGTTCATTTTGGAAAGACTAAAGGTTTCCTATCAGTCCCTACTGCCAGAGACAGTTCCAGATGAAGAATCTAAGAAGGACCACCAGAATTAAGAAGAAGACTCCCAGTTCACAAAAGGAACTCACCTTCTTTCTCTCTCTCTTCTTTGGCAAATTTTTCCCTCTTTGCATGAGCAAATGGATTGTAAATGGGTTTAAGAATCCATGCAAGTTACATAGTATCAGTTAGCAGTAGTTTCCCTTCAGCAAAGTTCTAATTTTAGCTTTTTCTTTAGTTTAGACTCTCTGATACCCTAACTCCAAAAATCAGAGTTGTAGATCAAAACTCTATATATTGTAATCAAAAAGCAATGTAAAAGGCTGACTTTTTAATACAATAAAGATCTACATTGGGTGCTTCATTCGTGGTGTGTGAATTACTGCTATCTATGTGAATTTATTAAATGTATGCTTGCATTATTCTTTATTTCAGAGAGCTCTCGGTATTGTTGTGTTTCGAATTCATGCTACCTTTAGTCAGAGTTTTTTGTGTTATA
This sequence comes from Thuja plicata, assembly GCA_018584345.1. Lineage (NCBI taxonomy): Eukaryota > Viridiplantae > Streptophyta > Pinopsida > Cupressales > Cupressaceae > Thuja > Thuja plicata. The sequence continues at coordinate 659,945 of MU226385.1, forward strand.
TCTACCTTGCTATGACAAATGTGTGGAGGATGCTATCTTTGGGCTTAATGATAAATCTGTCTTGTGGGTGCACACGTCTTGGTGGCTTCATGATTTGATAGATTTTGAACATCTCGTACGAGTAAAATATATATTTTCTCTAAATGCTTGCATCTGTGGAGTAGTGAATTGTGACGTGGTCTGATTCATGCTTCGTGGGTTGTTCCAAATCTCTCCAGCATTCAATTCACAAGGAAGGGTTTACAGTAGTTTATGTCCTTAGGATTTTACTTTTCTTTACAAATTCGCTGCATTTCTTGTTACCCTCATCTCTTTAAATTCTGTTTTGAAATTCTAAAAATCGCTATCTCAAAAATACAAAGTTGCATGTTATTTACCATACCCATACTTGTTAAAATGGAAAAACCCAAAAAGAAATTAATAGTATTTTTTAGTTTGTTGTCTTGAATGTACCAGCAAAGGCCTCCTCATGAACAATCACATTTATCTTCAACTGAGTAACCAAGCAGGTTGTGACCCGACCCTGGAGAACCTTGGGAATAACTCGGTTATTCTTTCAAGAGAGGAAATCGATTCTCTAGATCCTAGCAAGTTGGTTTGTGTCAAAACAATGCCTAACAGAATGTAGAATAATTTCTCAAGTATCTAGTAGACTTGACAAAAGATAAATTTGGAACATATGAAGAGTTAGTTGTATCAGAGGAATTAGTATATACAACTTTGGAAGGATATGCCTCTAGAAAAGTAAGACATAGAAGATCCTTTGAGGATCCTCCAATCTCAAAGAAGAAGAAGAAATTGTTGGCAGTGGTCCATCATCCCTCATGAGATTCATGACATGGTTTAACAGCCTCCTATGTCTTTTGTAAGTCTAGTGTTTGTATCAGGCAATGAAAAGTCAATCTTTTGGTTCAACGACAACCACTACTTTTAACAAGTGGTATCAGAGCTTGGTCACATGTTTGAATCATGCAGGCCACAGTGAGTGATGATGGGTGGGAGATTTTTGGCAGTGTGCCAATGTCCCTCATGGGATTCATGACATGGTTTAACAACCTCCTGTGTCTTCTATAAGTCTAGTGTTTGTATCAAGCATTGATAGGCCAATCTTTAGGTACAATGAAAACCACTAATTGTAACATAAATATGGAAACAAGAAAGATATTGTAGTAATAATTGATGTTGCTGACCCAAAACCTACCAAAAATTGATGAGAAGAAAAAGGAATTTTGATTGCATGGGAAGAGAATCTTAAGAAGGATGTTGGTTCTTTTGAAGAAGATCTCTATGAGTTAGACAATGTGTTAGCAATACTTGAAGAATAAGATGGAATAAAGAAGATGGGTGATGTATGGTTCTTGCAAAAAATCATAGAATCCAAGAATCTTTGATTATTCATATGCTCCAACTAATATTGATCACAATTATGTTGATAGTTTACTCTCGAACCTTCTATTTGAACATATATAATAACATTTAACCATGAAATCTACAAGAAAGGATGTTGAGGATCTAGAGGAAAGGCTACAAAGATCTTTGGGGAAGAAGTGTGTTATTAAACAAAATAAACTAACTAGATTCATAAAGGAAATGATTAAATGTGTTCGTTCTATGGCTAGGACATATAAATATTGTCTTAGGTGGTCTTTTTCCACTGAGAAGCACAAGAAAAGAATCGATAAAATTGAGGAGTTAAATATGTTGGCTGAAACTTTTGACATTTTTAAAGACAAAGGTAGCACATAAAGGAAGAAGATTAATGCTATATAATCTGAACTTATATTTACATAGAGGCATAGAGTTAATCTTGTCAGAATGTTTTGGAGATTCAAGGAGCTGGTTGAAGCGAAACTAGAACACTTTACCAACTTATTAGAAGAAGAGAAAGATGAGTAAATTTTGATTGTACTAGATAGCCTGATTAATTCTATGGATCTAATTGTGCAGTGAAATAGTCAGCATTGAATGCTTCTATTTTCCATTAGTTATTGGAATTATTTTCATCCATAGCTCTAAGAGAACTACAAGGAGATTTTTCCTTCAAGGTAATTGAAATTTTTGCATTTTTTGGTATCTTTTTTACACCCTTTGTGCTATATGGAAAAGTGAGAATAGTAGAAGGAGGATAATAGTAAGAGAATAATAATATATAGAGAAGAAGGGGGAGCACAACAGTTGTTGCAAAAGTTTTGATAATTTTGATTTTTGCACACCTTTTAGCATGTTGCCTTCAATGACAAAGGGAAAGATTGTTGGATTTTTTTTCATTGATGAAGGAGAATGTTGTAGACATTCCATATTAGTTTTCATTGATGTCATCATACTTCTATTAACTTATATTGTTACAGCTTTCAAATTTTCAATGATATAGTTGATCCTATTTTGGTCCACGTTACTCCATAATCACATATATGGGTAATTCATGCAGGAGCATCTTGGGTCATTGGAAATCCTGCTCAACCAAAAATATGTTTACTTTTTCTTTCTAGTTTGTCTTTTGTTGCTCGGGTATGCTTTACCAACGAATTTTGGTGATCTCTTTACCGAAGGGTTTTCTGATCCTTGGGTATACTATTACTGATGGATTTCGGTGATCTATTTACCAATGGGTTGTCTGATGCTCGGGTATGTCTTACCAACGGTTGCTAGTTTTTGGTTATCATCTTCCTGAGATGTTTTATCTTGATCTGGCCAACTTCTACATTCAATTTATGTTGCTAAATTAATGTGGGGTCTCTCATTGGGATCTATGTGGACCTAAATATGGGTTTCTCTTAGGGTTTTGAGCGCCAACCTCTTTGGTGGACTCTTGTATATATTCTTTTATATGTTCTTAGTTTAGGTATCATTCTTAGAGAAAGAAAGAAAATGTTTAGATATTGAGATCGAAGATCTATGATCTTTGTTGTATGAGGATCCTATTGTAATTCATTGAATATATGGCCAAAATTAGGAAGGCCTTACAACTTGGCGTGTAATGAGTTTGATCAAGTTAATATAAAGGATATCTATTTTTTCTTCTCTCACTATCTTGTTTGGCTTTTTCATTGGTTCTGCAAGGTGGTTTGGTAGTTGGGAGAGCCTTTGACCCCTTCTTCAAAACTCCTCCTTGCATAAGGTGGTATCAAAGCATTGGTGAGATCTAAGTTCCTTCTTGTAAACCCTAACCCTAGTTGGTATTGTTGCAAGGTAGAAGATGTGATCTGACCTACAATTGCAGAGGGATTCAAGATGGTTCATGGGAGAGGAAATGCAGATCTAGGTCTAGATGATATTTTTAGACAGATGGTTGTTGGATTGGAAGTTGTTGAGACAGCCCAACACAGAGGAAGACATCTTGAGGATGTTAGTGATGATGAAATTGAGGAAGTTCAAGGTGAAGTTGCACCTGCACCTGTGATTAATCAGGAAGAAGAGCAATTCCTGAGAACTTTGACAAGTTTAAAATCCACACCTCGGTTTAATCCTCCTGAGTAGAGTAGAAAATTGGATTCTGATGAACTAATTGACTGGATAACTAAAATGGAAAAGTATTTTGAGTATGAGAATGTGGCAGAGGATAAGAAGGTGAAGATTGCAAGCACAAAGTTGAAAGGACATGCATCCCTATGGTGGAACATCTACAATTGGATCAGAAGAAGAAAGGTAAAGACAAAATCAAGGTATGAGACAAGATGGTAAACAAATTGAAATGAAATTTTCTACCCTGTGATTATTAGATTAACCTAATCAGGCGAATGCAAAATTTGAAGCAGGAAGACAAATCAGTAAGAGACTACATTGAAGAATTCTATAGATTGGACATCAGATCTGGACATGTTGAAGATGAAGTGGAAAGACTTGCAAGACACCTAAATGGATTGAGAAGTTCCATACAAGATGAGATCAGCTTGATCAAGATGGAAGCATTGAGGAGGCATGTCAATTTTCCCTAAAATCTAAGGAAAAGCTTAACAGAAGATATGAAAAAAGACAAAGAGGTAGAGGAGGTAGATTCCATAGAGGAAGAGGTAGATCTCATGGTGAAAACAATAGATCTAAACCAGACAAGTCAATTTCAAACACATCTCAAGATAAAGGAAAGACAGAATGGAAAGGTGAAAATTCATACCAAGGAAGAGGTAATTACTCTAGAGGTGGTTATAGTAGAAAGGGTTCCAAGTAACTTGTTACAATTGTGGAGAGGAAGGACATAAATCCTTTGAATGTACACATGTAAGAAAGAAAGGTAGTAGTAGAAGAAATGCATTGGTGCAAGAGGAGTCACCAAATGAAGCTAAAAAGGAAGGAAATTTCATGATCTAAAGGATACTATGGAGTGAGAAGGATAAGCAAGATCTGATCAGGAAAATTTTGTTCAAGGCCAGATGTAGAGTTGCAGACAAGGTTTGGAAAGTGATTATTGACAGTGGAAGCTCAGATAATCTGGCATCTGAGGAAATGGTTGCAAAGTTGTAGTTGGAAAGCATGAAACATCTGAAACCCTATCAGATCTCATGGATCAAGGATGATCATACATTAACGGTGAGTGAAAAACTTTTTGTGAACCTGAAAATTGGAAATTATTATGATAAGGTATTGTATGATATTATGCCTATGGATTGTTGTCATATTTTGTTTGGTAGACCTTAGCAATATGATAGACATTCTATACATGATGGAAGATTGAACCTATATTCTATTTGGGTTGATGGTAAGAAACAAGTTTTGTTACCTTTGGTTGAAGAATCAGCTGGTGAGATATGTACATCTATGAAATTTTTTTTGATGCAAGGTAGACATTTTGTTAAATATTTGAAAAGAAATCATATCTATTATGCTTTGATTCCTAACAAACCAAGTAAGAATATCGAAAGTGAAGTTTTTGCAGAAGTTGAAAAGTTACTCACTGAGTACAAGGAGCTAATTTCATATAATGTACCTGATGGTTTGCCACCAATGAGAGATATCAGTCATTGTATGGATCTAATTCCTAGAGCTAGTTTACCAAACAAAGCACCACATCAGTTAACATTGACGGAGAATGAAGATCTTAATCGACAAGTTCATGAACTATTGAACAAAGGTTTGATCTAAGAGATTTTGAGTCCATGTGCAGTACGTATTGTATTGGCACTGAAGAAGAATGGAGAATGGAGAATGTGCACTGATTCTAGAGAAATTAATAAGATCACAGTAAAGTATAGGTTTCCTATACCTAGAATGGATGACATAATGGATTATTTGAGTGGAGCAAGATATTTTACCAAAATTGATTTGAAAAGTGGATATCATCATATCAGAATTAGAGAAGGTGATGAATAGAAGACTACTTTCAAGACAAAGGAAGGTTTGTATGAGTGGTTGGTTATGCCCTTTGGTTAAACTAATGCATTGAGTACATTTATGATACTAATGAATGAAGTTCTGATGAAATTCTTGAATAAGTGTGTGATTGTATATTTGGATGACATTCTGATATTCAGTAAGACTAGAGAAGAGAATTTGATGCATATAAGGCAAGTGTTGCAAAGATTGAAATAGGAAAAGTTGCTGATAAATCTGAAGAAGTGTTCCTTTATGAAAGAAGAGCTTGTGTATTTGGGTTTTGTAATTTCATCTGATGGTTTGAAGATGGATCCAGAGAAGGTTGAAGCTATATTGATTTGGCCTACACCTAAAAATGTCACTGAGGTAAGATCATTTCATGGATTGGCAAGTTTTACAGAAAATTTATCAGAAATTTCAGTTCTATTTGTAATGCTATGACTGAAATAATGAGAGGAGACAAAAGAGAATTCAAATGGACACATGGAGCTGATAAGAGTTTTGAGGCTTTGAAACTGAAAGTTGTTGAACTACCTATGT
>MU226385.1:670791-697316 GCA_018584345.1 Thuja plicata
ATGTATTTTGACTGAGTAATGTAGATACCATCCTTCATTTGTTGAACTTGTAAACCAACAAAGAATTTGATTTCACCAAACATAGACATCTCAAATTCCTTACTCATAGCTACAGAGAATGCTTTGTATAAATCATCATATCTAGTGAATAATATATCATAAAAAAATATCTCTGTTAATTGTATCTTGTCTTTAGGGCCTTCTTTGATGTACAAGCTACTATTATCATTAGTTCTCTGAAATCCAATACTTACTAGATAACCATGCAGTCTTTCATACCAAGCTCTTGGAGATTTTTTTAGTCCATACAAGGCTTTGTGCAGTTTGCAGACCATATTCCTCTTATTTGGATCTACAAAGCCTTCAGGTTTCTCAATATAGACTTCTTCTTCTAGGATTCCATTCAAGAATGCAGACTTTACATCCATTTGATATACCTTGTGTCCTTTGTGTGTAGCATATTCCAGAAGAGTTATGACTCCTTCAAGTCTTGCAACAGGAGCAAAAGTTTCTCCATAATCAATACCCTCTTCTTGAGCATAGCCTTTACATACTAATCTGCTTTATTTCTAGAAACTTTACCTTTTTCATTCATCTTGTTTCTGAAAACCCACTTAGTACTAATTAGATTCTTGTCTTTTGGTCTGGGTACAAGAGTCCAGGTCTTGTTCTTCTCTATCTACTCAATTTCTTCATTCATTGCTTCTATCCAACTTTCATCATTTAATGCATCATTGATAGATCTAGGTTCAATTTCACTAAGCAAACATGTACCTTTAATTTTGTTCCTTGTCATTATACCTTCTGTCTAATCTCCAATTATTTGCTTAGGTGCATGATGCCTTTTGACATATTTGGAAAGTAAAGGATCCTTCCTTCTTGATTCTGGGCTTGCTCCACTATGTTCACCATGCTCAAATATTTTGTCCTATTCTTCTGTCTGATGCTCGGGTTTCACTGTATGAGACTCGGGTGTCATTGTCTGTGACTTCTGTCCCTCTGTCTGAGACTCGGTTCCCTCTATCTGTGATTCAGTTTGCTTTGCTAACAACTCAGGTTGCAAATTTTGTAACACAGTTTGTATTGATGAATTCAATGGTTGATAGGATTTTTGTCCAATTACCATTGCTTGTGTCTTAGGTATAGTATCAGGTTCATAGTACATGAAATTTTTTTAGTCTTCAGGCTCTTTACTACTTTGTTCTTCACATCTTTCTGCAAACTCATCAATCCTTACATGCACATATTCTATGACTTTGTGAGTAGAAAGATTCAAACATTTATCTGCTTTGCTTTTACAGGAGTAGCCTAGGAATATGCCTGCATCTCCTTTTATATCAAATTTTCCATTTCTTGCTTCTTTTAAGATGTAACATCTACTTCCAAATACTTTGAAATAACGAACATTAGGTTTATAGCCATACCATAATTTAAAAGGTATCTTCTTGGTACCTTTCTTCAGTTGAACTCTATTCAAGGTGTGAATTGCAGTGTTGATGGCTTCCTTCTAGTATTTGGTAGCAACATTCTTTTCAAACATCAAGGTTCTTGCACAATCCATGATGGATCTATTTCTTCTTTTTGTTATTCCATTTTTCTGTGGTATACCAGGGGCATATACTTGTCTCTTGATTCCTATTTTATTGAAAAATTCATTTAATTCATTAGAAATAAATTCTCCTCCTCTATCAGATCTTAGGCACTTCAGTTTCTTTCATGTTTCCTTTTCAACTCTGGCAAGGTACCATTTGAATTTCTAAAAAGCTTCTAATTTTTCTCTGAGAAACATAATAGTCATCATTCTGGAATGATCATCAACAAACAGAATCAAATACTTCTCTCCAGTGCAACTTGTTGTCCCAATTGGTCCACACAGATCAGTATGTATCAATTCCAAGACTTCTTCAGTATTATAGTTCTTTCTCTTGAAACTAGATTTGCTCATCTTCCCAATTTGACATTGTTTGCATGTTGCTAATTCAGGTTTCTTTAAAATAGGAATACATCTCACTCTTTTGTTCTTGCTTATGTTAACCGGGTTATCAAAGTTTACATGAGATAGCCTTTCATGCCATAACTAGCTTTCTTCTACTTGTGCAATAAAACATGAACTTTCATTGAGATCAAGATAAAATAGATTACCTTTTGTTTGCTTGCCAGTTTCGACTAGGTTTCCTTTACCATCCAGGAGCTTGGCCTTACCATTCATGAATTCTACCTTGAGACCAATGTTATTCAGTTGTGCCACACTTAATATATTTCTCCTTAGTCCTTCAACCCAATAAGCATTATCACATTTAATTCCTTTAGTTAGAGAAATACAACCTTTACCCTTCACATAGCAAGGTTCATTATTCCCAAAACTGACACTCCCACCATCATAGTGCTCAAGAGTTTCTTGAATTTTTTTTTATCACTAGTCATGTGGTGAGAACAACCACTATCAATTATCCAAGTGTCATTTTTGCTAATATGAGAGAAAAGTGTAGTATTTTCATCATCTTCATTATCTGACTCATCCTTAATAGCAATGTAAACCATTTCATCTTAATCTTCATCATGATCAGAATCTTTAGCAATATAATAAGATTTCTTACCTTTGTCCTTATAGTTTTTGTAACTATTGAAAGCTTTCTTTCCTTTATACTTGTTGAACTTTCTCTCATCTTTGTCATCTTTGTTAGGACACTTAGCAACAATGTGACCAATGTCATTACATGAAAAGAAAATCAATGGTATTCTTCCTTTGTACTGTCCTTTTCCTTTTGTAGCTATCCTTGCAAGTAGTGCTTCAATGATTTCCATATCTTCGTCATCAGTGTCACTGTCGGTCTGTTTATTTTTTGAGTATCTATCCTTCTTTCCAAGGTTTAGTTTAGCTTTGAATGCAGAATCAATATTGCTAGTGTTAGGAGAATAATTGTCAAAATTGTCTAGCTCAAATGATGATAGCCTTCCAATTAATGCATCTAGAGATATATTATTACTCCACCTCATCTCTTGAATAGTTGAAACTCTAATTGCATAGATAGGAAGAAAATTTCTCAATACCTTACTAACCACTGTAGTATCTTCAATTGTTCCACCTGCTACTCTGATGGCACTCACACTTTTCTTGATTTTGTCACTATATTTTGTAATGTTTTCTCCTTCTTTCATTTTCATCATATCAAACTGACCTCTGAGACTTTCTGCTTTGGCTCTCTTTATATTTGCATCTCTTCCATGAATATCATGCAGTTTGTTCCACATATCAAAGGCAATAGGGTAGTCCTTGACTTCATCAAATTTCAAGTAGCTGAGTGAAGAAGCTATATCAATCATCATTATATTATGATTCTTCCTATCCACCATCTGTTCCACAGTCAAAGGTACTAGTGGTTCCACATATTTGCTATCCAGGAATTGCAGACCACTATCTCCAATAGTAGATAAATGTAGCTTCATCGGCTCCTTCCATGTCTGAAAGTTGTCTTTGTTAAGCTTGGGGATCTCCCTTTTGTAAGACATTTCTGATCTTTAGCTTAGGCCTTTAAACCTTCCCTGTAAGCAATTATTTCTCTGATACCAATTGTTGGAAATGAGTTGAGTAACTGAGAGGGGAGAGGTGAATCAATTACCAAAAAAACAAATCCAAGTTCCTTAGATGTCTTAAACAAATCATTCATTGTTGCTCGGTCAACATAGATATTTCACTGTCACTCGGTTAACATAAAAAATCTTAAGATATTAACTATGATTATCTTTAGTAATTAATTGCAGAAACATAAACCATAAACAAAATGAAATGTACACAGATAACACCAAGATTTAACGTGGAAACCCAATATGGGAAAAACTACCAATTGCAACTAGTTACTGATTTTCACTCTTCTAAAGTGAGCCCTGTTAGGAGACAACCCTGTTAAAGGTTACAATAACACAATGTTAGGTATGACCATGTTAGAGGATTTAATCACCCTGTAGGGAGTGGCCTTGTTAGAGGTCTTCAAATACTTCAATATAGAAATGTCACCTTGTGAGAGGATTTACAAAAGACTGTTAAGTCTACTCTGTTAAGAGAATTGAATCGCTGCTACAATTGTTAGAAAGTAACAATGGATTGACCTGACTGTATATGCAACCATCTTTGTTGATTCAGGTCTTTCTCTATTTGTAAACTGGATCCTTACTGATCAAATTTTCTATTGCATCTCTGTCTGGATGATCTGTCTTTAATCAGAATCCCATCTAATTTCACCTTTGTTCTTCATATCATGTTCATCCACTAATTCAATTACTTCCACACACACACACTTCTCAATTCAAACTTGACATTATATATATAATAGATCTTGTCAAGTTGGCCTATATAACCTTCCAACTAAATAATAAAACTCAAATCTTTCGGCCTCATATGCCCAATTAAACATAAAATGTAATCATATGTTATTCGGATGACACTAACTATTTAACTCGGTCAACACTGGAATTCTTCAACGCACGACCAACACTATAATGCCCGAGTGAACTCAGTCAACACTGAAATTCTTCAATACCCGACTGAGCTCGGAGAACACTGAGATTCACTTGGCATACACTAACTGTGCTCAGTTTGAATATAGACATTTGTGTAACATCACTACATAAGTGTATATACATGTGTAACATCAATGACAATACACAATTGAATAATTTTAACCAACATATATGGTTAAAACAGAGAAGGCCTTACAACCCGACATGTAATAAGTTTGATCAAGTTAATATAAACAATATTTGTTGTTTCTTCTCTCACTGTGTTGTTTCGCTTCTGCATTGATTCTGCAAGGTGGTTTGGTAGTTGGGAGAGCCTTTGGCCCCTTCTCTGAAACTCCTCCTTGCATCAGTAATAAGGTTTTAACACCATGTTTTGGTACATCTAATATCTCTATATTCATTTTTCACGTGTTTTGATGCTTCGGTCAAAATGCTACTTGGTCCAGATGATTGATTTATTAGCTACTATATTCCTCTAAAATAGAACATGTTATCAATATGTTCGCATTTATTCAAATGGATGTTTTTGGTCCTATGGTTTTGGGACAAAGATAAAGAATGAATTAAACATGTGATTTCAAGTTGGTAAGAATAATTGTTGTGTTTTGGCCGACTTAGAGAAGCAAAACATACAGTATACTCTGGATGAAACGTGCAAAGAACTATCTTAGCCAACTACTTAATTAAGTGTGTTTGGCTGACATGTCCAATATAGTTGAACGCCATATGTGTGTGTGTGTTCAATGTACCTCTTTTATGAGAGAAAAGAGAATCTGAGAACTTGCGAAGGAATATATAGTAATATGTAGCATAAAAAATGTGAATTATTGAAGTACAAATGAAGTGTGTTAAGTCTATTTTCTAAGCTTAAAAGGAACTAATTTTGTGCATATGTTAGATGCAATTATAACAGATCATTTTGTATTCTTATTCTATTTTAGGAAGTGATCCCTTCAATAGTGAGCCTCTACTTATTGGGAAATGAACCCTCTAGTAGTGAGGTATGCAGTGAGCACTTGTAATATTTTCTAACTAGTTATATTGTATTGAGAGTTAACCCTCTTTGTGGTTTTTCCCATTTGGGTTTTCCACGATAAAAAGTAGTGCTCTCTTGTGCATGTGATGTGTTTATTTAGTTGTTCATTTGATTACATGTTTCTTTCTATTATATGATTAATCAGAAGAATTTGAAAAGCATTAAGTGAATTGATCTTTAAGGATTTAAGGGAATACTAATTCACCCCCTCTCAGTATTCCAGTTGTTCGACACCAACTTTTTCTTTTTTCTCTTCCAGTTTCAACATGTTGATCTCATTATTCTATTTTTCTCCTCATTCACCTTCACCACTCTAACCATTTTTTGGTCAACATCAAGTGTTACTCATACTTTTTGTTTACACCTAATGGTCATTGCACATCTTCCTAGTTTCATGTATTCAAAAATTATCAGCTAGTTTTTTAATGAGTTTTTGCCTTGGTGTTTTATCAAAATTACATAATGTGAAAGGGATAAAATTGGTAAAATAACTGGGAATAAGCAATGGAGGAAAATACCTTTGAATGTGGAGGAAGAGATGTAATATGAAGGAAACTTCAGGAATTTAATTTTTACCAATGTATTTAATTACCTTTATTTTATAATAATTAGTCATTCTCATACAATAGGGGTAATTGACTATGTCCAAAGACTTTCCATTATCGTTAAGGCTAGAAAAAATCCTTCTTTTAAGCATTCAAATTATATTAACTATCCTTAATTTAATCATTACCAAGCTGTGCTTCATGGTTAAAGGAATCATCTTTATTTAAGCACATTTTTTTTAATTTAGATGTTTGATACTAGGGACTTCAACTTGAAACATGACCTAAAATATATTTGATTTAGGATTTCTACGAAGAAAATCATAATTTGGTTGATGTTTCAACATATAAACAACATTTAACTAAAAGAAGGGAAGCAATATAAACACAACTAATTTTGGAAAATATGGATTCATAAAAATGTAGGAAAAGTAACTAAACCCGAATGTTCCCTAAATGTATAAATTTCTAGACCTAAAAAATATAAATCAAACTTAATAAATACAACGAGTTAAGAGTAAGAAATAAACAAGGTTCATTAGATCATTACAATTGCTCAACTCTTGGCAATGGTATATGTTGATGTTAATTTGGATTGGACAACAATGTTCAATGATCAGTCTAAAGCTTTAGAATAAAATATAGAGTACGAATCATTTAACTAATGTATTTGTGAAATATGCTTTACTATGAGATAAGATCATATGTGATTTATCCTATTCTTCTGTGACTATGTCTTGCCCACCACGATTCTTTCTATAACTTTTTTGTGTTCCCCCTTCAAATATTGTGTTCCCAATTGAACTTTTTCCCTATTAAAGTAGTGTTAATAAACACCTCTAGGAGGGTGTTGTGTTACGATGAAATCATTCAAACCCTTCTTTGTTTTCATAAGAATTCAAAAGTATTAAAGACATGCAAAATACAATATGCCAAGTATAGTATCCACAAGAAAAATTTAGAATGCTTTATATGATTTGATGTTCTCTAATGATTGGTTAGTGCCCTAGGACGTGTCTTTAAATTTGACATGTTTGGTCACAATTTCACAATTTCTTGCATACTTGACAATAAATGTAATGGTTTCATTTATAGGAGTAAGATCAAGATTATAAGGTGGACACAATTGTGTGAACCATTATATTGGGTATATAAGCATACTTTTGATTTTTTTCTAAGTGAAAAATCTAATAGAAATTATGTTGTGTCCAAATCAATAAGACAAAACTAGTTTGAAACTAGGGATTTTTGTTAGATTTTGTCAACTAATATGCAACAATACACTAACTAAACACTAAAATAACATATCTAAAAACAAGACTAACATAAACATAAAACAAATAGAAAAAAGTGTGAAACAAGAAAATTTTCTCTTCTAGACATACTAATGATGACAAATAATTTTACATGATTATAATATTAAATTGTCATAATTTCTTTAACAATTTCCTAGAAAATGTTACTATCATGATTTGGACATAATGACTAAAAATTAATATTATTTTTTGTTACTGATAAAGATGCTCCCTACATCAATAAACACACATTATTCATATATTAGAAAAACTCTTCTATTTATTTGATTAGTGTGCTAGCATCGTACTTTAGGATTGGACTTTTAATATACTAATATTATTAAAATTTGGTAATGAGCCACTTTCAACTTGGATCTTCACAAAATCTCAAATATTTCCACCACATTCGGAGGGCCCCCACATCACCCTCACTTTGATTTTCATGTTCCTTAAAATCATGGTTTTCATGTTCCTTAGAATCAAATATAAATTTTGTCATTTGAAATATTAAGAATAGTTTAATAGTTGTGGTATACACATGTCAAAGAATCCAATCCCACAAGATTTTGTTTACAATAAAAAAATGCCAAAGGGATCTTCATGTGAATCTTTAGTTGAAAGCTTGCAAAATTAATTTATGTGCTCTACATGCCTTGTTTTGACCCTCCATGGTTAGATAGGGATAGTTATAACGGCCAACTTTGATGTTGATTTTGTTTATTATTAATATTTTAATACTGCATATATGCAAGTAGGACATGAAGTTGGCACAATAAAAATTACAATTTGTGTACTAATATATCAAATGCTTTTGAATAATTTAAAAATATTTTAATAAAATAAATCTTGGAAGGATATTAATTTTAATTATTATTACATAAAATATTTTAACAAATAAAAATATTCAAGTTGATTAATTTAATTTATTGTATTCTAATATTAATTTATTTTATGGTCAAGCAATCAATAGTAAGTTTACATTTCATCATGTCAAAAAATAATAGGTAATTGTTCTAATTTTTTGTAATAAAATTTACTATTGACTATTGAATTATAGAACAAATCAAATAGTAGAGTTAAAATGTTTTAATGAAAAAGAAATAAAATATTTAAAGAAATATAGAATTGAATAAATTAAATGTTGTTCACCACTTAACTCTTTGCATAGGTTAACATTTTTTTACAAATATTTGGAATGTATTTATTGGGATTTTTGGAGATTTATGTTTTATAAATTGACCTGAAAATCTACATGTGTGAACAGGTAGTACATAAATGTGAATCTCTAACTGGCAACACATCTACAAAATTTCTGCAATTTGAAACATGTTCATCTTGATCTCTACTATTCTGAATGAGAAAGGATTGTTCTATAAGATAAATAATAATAAATTAATAAATAAAATAAGTTTTAAACATTAATGATGACAAAAATGATTTGACTAAACTAAAATTAAAACAAACCTAAAACTTATAAAAAGTCACCTTGAAAATGAAAAAATATTGTGAACAATACAATAAAATCAAAATAATAATTTTGATTACTTTAGCAACTACATGAGAAAGAAGGAAGAATAAACTACTTGAGAAACTTAAATAAGATAAAATAAGGTCACATGAGCATGATGTGAGGATAAACAATAAAAATAATAATATAGATTTGAGAAACTAATAAGCATTAAAAATAAATAAGGACAGCTATATTTTACCATTTCCTTATATATCTAATTCCAAATAAAAAATCTTGGGAGATCTACAAATATCTTACGGATCCCAAAAAAAGCAAATCCTAGGAAATAATGTCTTACTTTCCATACACGCAAAAGACGGTTAGGTGTTTATATTTTTAAACGTTTTATCGAATTTCTATTTTTGAATTCATTTATTTGTTTTGGAATGATTTAATTAAAGAAGATGAAATATATTATATTGATGTAGATTATGTATAAGTTTTTGGATTGAGGTTATTTATCAATGTTTGCAATCACATTCTATGATTTATTATTAGAATGGAGGAGGGCAAGCAATGAAACATTGATAAAAAAAAAATTGCACTCAATCAAGTAATATCAAATAAATTATGGATTGTAGAAATTGTATATCATTAGTTTTTTTTTTTTTATGATACTCTGTATAATTTATTTTTCTTGTGTACATAATTTAGAATGTGATGTTATGAGAACAATTAGACAATTAGTAAAAGTGATGCACTCGGCGACAACGACTCTTCACCTTCTACACCTGGGGAGTTCGAAGAGTTCAGATTATGAAAAGGACGATGGGAAGCTCTTCCAGTTTCTTGCGGAGGACTGGTTGAAGCTGCTACTAAACAGAGGGGGGGAAAACCCCAAGTGACTTTCCTTTTGTTCTTTTTCTTAAGTTGCTGGTGGTCGACCGTTAAGGGCTTGTTTTTTACCGTGTTTCAAAACTATGTTGGTCGTAAGACTGTTAATAGTTGGTTTTATGCCACTGTTAGGATTTCTTGGAACATTTATGTTACTAGTGTTCACAGGTTAGTTACCAATTTCATTGTGAAGTTGGGGTATGTTAGTGATCATATGTTGGTGAAATTGGGGCCTGTGGTCACTAGTTTTTGGTTTTTTATTTTAAAGAAGGGGATAGGCTGAGGGTGTGTTGCTGATGGTTTAATGCTCGTAGTCTTGCTGACTTTGTTTGTTGTTTTGGGTCAGCCCCCTCGTTTTGGCTGATTTTTAATAAAAAACAATTGAACAAATCTCTTTGATAGAAATTCACTTCATTTTTCTTTTAGAATGACACTTGTTACTTAACAATCCAGTTTCTCTTTTATTATATTTTACATAAAAAAACTATATACATAATCTAAAATGCAATTTTATTCTACCCACTTTTCTTATAATTTGTTGTAAATTATTTTTATAAATTAATAAAAAGAGATTTTTAAAAATATAATATATATTAAAAAAATAATGTGCTTATACCTTTACCTTTATGTTTACACATATATATATGGTTCATACTTTGATTTGAATTCCTTTTAATCTTTTAGGAACACAAGTATCTTTATTATTAGATTCTCTTTTCACTTTTGAGGGACGATCAGCTTTTGTTATCTTATTTCCAACTTCTAGATGGAATATATTTATATTTAGTGGGCCACCCAAATTATTTCTTTCTTTATAAGACTATGTACTTTGGTGACTTTTAAAGTATGAAATATATGCCCACCATGGAAAAGTAGAATAGTAAAATATGCTCTTAGATTTTGAACTCTATCAATAATATTAATTTATACAAACCCATGCCTTAACATGGATTTGGAGGAATTGCAATCAAATCAAGGAGCAAGTGAACTATATCTTTTTTTAGTGTGTTTGTACAAGAATGGGCTCTACATTTCTTTTAAGAAATAAAACTTTCTACAGATACCTAAATAGTGTTCTTGATAAAGAAGATAAGATTAATAAATCAAGGGACTTCTTGACTTGCCCACATTAAAATTTAGGCTATGCTATAAATGCCTCATAGAAAATATACATGTCTATGTCATGCATATTGGCCATCTTGAATGAAAGATCTTCATCATCACATGAAAAAGCATTATGGGTGATGATTCCAAAGTTGGTTAGAAACTACTGAATAGAAGAAAACAAGTAAACAAGTGTACCTTTAGGTATGTTTGATATTTGCAATCAAAAGTATGATTTGCAAGAGCCCACATTGCTTATTTGGAGGAAGAATGGGGAGCATCAAATCCTTGAAAAAGTGGATTGAGGAATCAACAAGCCTCCCTAGTCTACATGATGTGTTGGAGAGACTAGGAAAGGTAGGAGGGATATCCTTTTGTGGGGTCTAATTAACATTCAACACTCAACTTCTTCATTTATTTGTCTCTATGTGCATGTGCTTTTTGATTGTATGATACTCTTTCATTGGCCACTTTAAAGAAAAAATTATTAAAAAATAAAGTCATTTATATTATGTATCAAATACAATGGGATACTTCTAGATTATAAAAAAAAAAACAGTAATTGATATTCTTATGAATTATAAAATGATATTTTTATGGGAGATTTTTCATCTACAAATTTTTTAGTTACTTGATATAAGAGCATGAGATTTAGGCTTAAACTTCTTCGACCAAGAGTCAAGGATTAAGGGGTATTCATTTTGCCAAATTCACTTGAGGCACAATCTCAACCTCATCCCTTATGGTGTCAGAGCCTTACACTCAACAAGATTTAATTCCTAGTGGGTTCATTAAGAACCATTCAACTTCACCAATAGACTAATGATCCATTGACAAAAAATGGTGTATATATAATTTAATAGAATTAAAATAAAATAAAGCCACCCAACATTGGCTATTTTTGTTTTAAATATTTGGTCTAAGGATAAATTTTCAGAAAATATGAAATGATAATTTGAATTACATCACATTTAAGAGAATTTTTTTTTTTTATATTCATCAAAAGAATGTTTACTAAAATTTACAAGTATATATTTTTTTAATATTTATAAATTAGTTTACTTAAGATTTTTAATTGATATTATTTATATGTTTCATAAACTCGCTTTACTTGCCGTTTTGATTACATTTGTTTTGTAAGTTTATTTGTCTTATGAATGTTAGGGGATTGTTTTATATTGTTTAATAAAACTAAGGATACATTAAATTTGTGCATTTGTAAAGGAAAACAAATATTTTAATGTTAATTTAAATTAACTAATGAAATATTTATTATTTAACATAAATTAATTTAGACCAAATAAATGATATATTTGTTTGTTGTAATAATTATTTTAGGAATGCAAATCTAATGCATAATGTTATACAAAATTATGGTCAAAGAATGAATGTAATCAAAATATATAATGACAATATGAATGTCTCAAGATTTAAAAAAAAAAAAATTACATCAATCGATTATTAATCTAAAGATTACAATATTTTGTTTTTGTGTGGGGATGAATACTATTATAGAGTCAAGTTCCATGGAAATGTCCTTTACTTACGAATTTGATTTGACAATCTACATGGTTTTGCTCTTTTCTTTTCTATTGTGTCACTTATGTTTTTTTTTCCTTTTCTGATATTTGCAAATTAGTGGTATTTAACAATATATGTGGATAATTATCAACAGTACAACAAATAGACACATTCTCCTAGGTCAATCTATAGAAAATTTGAGAAATCAATTAAAGACAACCTAGAGCTATTAGTTTGTGTAACTCTATTTACAATAACTTTCTAAGGGCTTGGTGGAAAGAATCAAATCGTTCTTAGATGACTTCATTAAGAGAAACTAAAAGTAGTTTGTTCCTAGAAGGAAAATTTTGGATGTTGTTACAACTACCCATGAAATCATACATTTTATGGATAAGTGTTTCCTCCCAGGAATGGTTCTCAAACTTGATGTCTCTAAAGCCTATGGGAGAGTGAATTGGAATTTCTTGTTCAAAATCTTGACAAAGTTGGGATTTCAAGATCATGTGATTAGCTCAATCAAGGAATGTGTGACTGACGTTAGATATTCAGTTCTTGTTAATGGGATTCTAAGGAGATTTTTTGGGGCTACGAGAGGAATTAGATGAGGATACCCCCCTTTCCCCTGCCTTTTCATTATTCTTGTTGAGGTCTTAGGAAGGAATTTTCTTAGTTTGGTTGGAAGGGGAAAGTTTACGGGAGTTAAAGTTGCCTCCAGTATACTGCCTATTGTCCTGCAGTATTTTGTAGATGATATTATATTGTTTAGGATGGCCTCAGTGGTTGAACCAAGAGAATGAAAAGCTTTCCTCAACCAATATGCTAAAGTCTTGGGACACAAAATAAATTATGAGAAAAGTAATATTTACTTCTTTAATACTACAAAGAGCTCGCAAAACATAATCAAATAAATATTGGGCTATCAGTGTGCTACTCTTCCTAGGATATATCTAGGACTTCCTCTTATCGTCAAAGAGGTTTCAAACACCTCTTGGAACTCAATTTTAGAAAGAATTCAAATAAATATCACGGGATGGAAACAAAAAATTCTCATTAGTGTAGGTAAGATCCAACCCCTATCAGCCTCCTTTCAAGGTATTCTTGTCTATTTCCTTTCTTTGTTTATAATTACTGACTTTATTGTTGAAAAACTCCAGATAATACAAAAAAATTCTTATGGATAGGCATGGAAGAGAAAAAAGGACACTTGTCAATTGGGATATGGTGTGTTTCCCCAAGAGAATGGGAGGCTTAGGGATAAGAAAAATAACTTTACCCAATAAGGCCCTCATGGCTAAAATGGGATGGAGGCTGGCACTTCACAATGTTGATTGGTGTAACATAATGAGTGC
The DNA here is from genome assembly GCA_018584345.1 of Thuja plicata. Taxonomy (NCBI): domain Eukaryota; kingdom Viridiplantae; phylum Streptophyta; class Pinopsida; order Cupressales; family Cupressaceae; genus Thuja; species Thuja plicata. The sequence continues at coordinate 684,504 of MU226385.1, forward strand.
AATATATCTTAAATTTTTAAGAAGTTTTATAGGGTTCTTTCTACCCAAGGGTTCCCTTTTGGTTCTAAGATATGGAACAATATCCTCAAGTGCAGGTATATCATCAAGATGTCCTTAAATAGAAGATTGGGAATTGTTGTAAGATTAGGCTTTGGGAGTATTCCTTGCTAGGGGATAAACCTATAGCTTTGCATAAAACCTTCAAAGGCTTTTGTGGTAGTGATTAAATGTTCTTTGACATTTGGTTGAGGTCTACTTATCTCCTTTAAAATATTGGAAGGACATTTCTCGGTGTTGCCTCAACCAACCCCATTTTCCATAGAAAGCTATTGAATTGTAAAAGTTGTTAAAGAAAATTAAAATGCCTCTATTAAAAAGGGAGGATAAGTGCATCTGGAGAAAGAACCCTAGGGATGAATTTTTTGTAAAATTATCTTACATTGCACTTTTGAAGGAAGGCAACCCCATTATTTTGTCAAAAAAGGCATGGAACCCTAGCTAAGTCCCAAAGTTAATTTCTTCTAGTGGACAACTATGCACAACAAAAACCTCACCCAAGATCATTTGATAAAGTGTGGTTTTTAGTTACCTAATAGATATGTGCTTTGTATACAGGATGAGGACAATATTCCTCATATATTGCTTCATTTCAAGTGGACACTAAATCTAAGGAGTGTGGTATTGTAGAAGCTTGGAATTCACTGGGTCATGAGTGGAAATAAAAAACATCTAGTTGTATATTGGATAGGGCCATATTACAACTCTCACATTATAAAATTATAGAAATAGATCTCCCCCATCTTTGGTCGGATTATTTGGATGGAAAGGAATAATAGGATCTTCCATGAAATAGAGAACTCGAATAAGTAATTTATTAGAATCTTCTATAAGATGCTAATACATAATCTCTTTATCACTACCTACCCTTCCTCATCCCCCTTGCTCCCCTAGATGATAAAATTTTGAGGATTTGGGGTTTGTATACTTTTTATGCTAGGTTTGACAATTTGAAAAGAAATAAGAGGAGAAGTACTAAATAGTGTCTGTTGCCCCACTTTTGGTCTGCGTACCTTAGAGAAAAAGTGGATGTTTAATGTGTAGTAGTGATCTTGAAAGCCTTGTGTAAGTCCTGAGTCTAAGTCTAGCTATCATCTTAGGATAGGAGGCCTTTATCAGATTTCCCTAAATTGCCTTCTCTTTCATGAGCCAGGGGGAATTGGTCTCTGAGATCATGTTTCATTGGGTAGGTTAAGTTCCCAAATATGGTAAAGGTCATGTTTCTAAGGATTATAACATTGGTTTTACATGCAGTTGAAATATTTTGACTTAATCTTTCCCTTTTGTAGCATTGGCAGAAAATTGGTTCTGAGCTTCTCCTTAGCAGAAAATCACCTGCAGAGTGCATTTTCCGCAACTAACAAAATTCAAAGTATCAGAGGTCAGGGAAAGTTAATAACGAGAGATTTGGGAATAAGAAAGCTTTGGGCCTTCAGATCAAATCTATTTTAGGCAAAATAAATGATTGAGTGAGGAAGAATTCAAGATGCAGGCTTACTAGCGGAAAATGGCTTCTCTGCTGCTCTACAGGCGGGTTTCAGCCTGCGGAGTGCATTTTCTGCCAAATCATTTTATGGAAGAACTTTAAAGAAGAATCAATCTTATAAGTGATCCATGACACAAAGAAAGCTGATGAAATCAAGACATTCCATTTTAGCATCTCAACGAGCTAAATTTCTCCCTCAGAGGATTTTTGAGTAGAGAGAACTCCAGAGGCATTTCTCTGCTGAAAAGGAAGTGGAAAAGTGATTTTCCGCTACCTCTAAAATGTTACCGTTACGGTTACTAAAGTGAAAGGATGTTTCTTAACGGCCCGTAGGTGTAAAGTAATTAATTCAAATAAATTCATTTTACTCTATAACAGACATTTTCATTAATGCCTTAGTCTTTTCATTTGTGTGCACGGGAAATCGGCCGTTAAACGGTAAGAATTCAAAAGTTATAAAATCAATGAGGTATTACAAACAGGATCTACCATATGTTTAACAAATTGTCTCAATTAGAAGCTCTCGACTATAGTTATTCCCTGCTCTTGTGTTCTTAAGAGATATCCCTTATCCCAAGACAGAATCAGTTGAAGTATGGCTACTAGATTTATGGGATTCGATGGGATGAATGGCATCACATCTAATTGGCATAAAATTACAGACACTACCTTGAAGTTCTTTGATATGAAGAACTTTCAGAGCAGATTAGTAAAAGCTACCAGTTTTATGCCAATTAGAATTTAAAAGAGAGCAGATTAGTAGAAGCTACCGGTTTTCCTGTTTCTGTTCAAGCTCTTGAGCTTGTTCGAGAGTGCATAGCCCGATATAACCCAGATACTAAGCAAATCCTTCTGCCTAACGACACGGTGCTTCTGTCCATTGATTGAGATTATGTCTAGAACTCCCTACGCATTCCAGAGTAGGCTAAATATTTAGAAATGACATATAGTTGGGCAGTTACCGAATATGTAACAAAGAAAGCAGTTTTGAAGAAAGAAATAATGAAGTCATGGTTTCAAGAGCTGAGGAGCGCCAAAGGCAAGTTGCCCAAAACATTATACGACACAAATCTGAAGCCAAAGATTGTAGACATCTTGGTGTTGCTCCATAGGATTTGAGGTGAGAGTGACACACTGAACTTCACTGAGCACCATTTCTTCTTAGTCCAGGTGATCTATTCTCAACACCATTTAGTCGATTGGGCTCTTATGGTAAGCGAAAATATCTCCAGTGCCCTAAGTAGAGCTAAGGTTCAGAATGAGTTCTACATGTCTTCATTCCTTATATATATATTGGCCACAATTCAAATTTGGTCAGGGCTTCCTAGATTAAAACAGTTCCCAAATGATGTTAAAAGCTATGAATTTTTCCCATGTCTACAATTACATAACAGTTATGTTGAATATCTCAGAGTTAATGATTTATTCATAATGAGACTGTGCAGGGAGCTACAAGGTTTTCCAGAAAGGAGATTTTCTCCTGAAGCCATGGCTTTTATCATCCAACTTGGGTGCTTTTTCATTCAATTTGTAGATTTCTCATATATTCATCTTGGAGGATTCAATGATTTCCCTTTGAAGTTGCCCAAATATCCTGATGATATGATCATGCTGGTCAAGGTGATGAGGTAGGAACTCCAAGTGAATCTGATCTGTGTTGATGCTAGGAGGAAGGGCTATGATTTCTCGATAACCATTGGAGCCTACAGTTGCACATCCTGGTCTGAGGCAAAGAATGTTTTGAAGACATTTTTAAAGAGGTTTCAGTTGGAGACATATGATGTCTTGAGGCCGCAATATGATCCTGTAAATTACGCCTGAGATTTATTACAAATGAGTCATGCAATTCATCATGTTGATGATATTGAAGACTACTGGGCTAATTACAAAGATGACTTAGAAAGCTGAGAGAGATTCTACACTAGGTTAACCATTGAACAAATCAAAAAGTTCAAAGTTAACATTGAAGTGGAGGGGTTGGAAGATGATGGTCAACATATGTATGATAATACATATTTGGAGAAAATAAAGCCACTCCCTATAAGCTTTGAGCTCATGCTAGGACAAGCCATTAACGACCTGGAAACCTTGATGGGTGGGATTTATAAAAGAACAGAGCAATGGGTCAAATGGACTACAGGAAGAAGGAAGAGGTCAAAAAGGAAGCCTCCTACTCAAAGGACCCCAAAAAAAGATACTTTGAGCATTGTAGAAACTTCTTCAGTAATACTCCCAACTGTGGCCAAAGGTTCATCTCAGCCAGCCAGTGGAGGTGATAAGCCTCATGAGAAAGAGGTCCGGCCAAAGAAGACATGTGGAGAAGGCCCGCTTCCAGACATCGGGTCAACAAAAGAAGCAGTTTCTATAGACATGGCCAAACCAATAAAAGAGCCCACTAATGGTGTAGGACCTGAGCAATCAGCTAAAGCTATTGTTGTAGATACACAAGTTGGCACTTCGACCCAAGATACTCCAAGACGAGGGTCCCCAGTTGTAGTTGAAGTGGGCGAGGATACCTATAATACCTCGGCCACATAATCGGATGAGAGGGTTGAGAAGAAACAAGAAGCTTCTCAAGTCATTAGATTGGTCTCCTCTTCTCCAACATCAATGAACACATTTTCTTCCAGGCCTAAAGTTACTCCTCCGGTCATCAGGAAGTTGTTCATAGAAAATTTGGTTTATGCTTCCAAAGTTACTAGTGTTGAATCCTGGATAGAACATACTTTAGAGCATAAAAGGAAGAGAACAGAGGAAGGGACTTATGGCAAAGATACTCTCTCACGGGCCTTGCAACCTAGTACCATAGTGGGAAAAGCAAATAAAGTGAAGACAATGTCTACACTGGGTTGAGATCCTGAAACAGGGAATTTCACTATGGAGGTGGCCAAGCCTACAAAGGAAGGCAGAATTGATGATATGACTGCCTCTAATTTCCAGTTACAGTCATTTAACATGGGGCTTTCTTGGCATGACACTTAGGTAGACTGGTGGAAGTCCACCAATGTGGTAATAAAAGAAGAGCTCAAGGAGCTCAAAACTGCTAAAGTTAAACTCAAAGCAGAAGTAGCTGAGCTAACTAATTTCATTAGACAGCTCATCACTCTGATAGCAAGTATTCCCAGCACCCAGACCACTTTGGATCCTAGTGTTGCAGAGAACCAAGCTATTATAGCCAAGTTGCAAGAGCATAGACACTTCGAGCAGATAGGCAAGAGGTGGATAGAGAGGCTCGAATCTGAAGGGCTGGTAGTTGTTGAGAAACTGGGTAATGCTCTCCTAAGGCTAGAAATAGAAAGGAGCAATATTGAAAAGAATCTGCAAAATCTCACATCAGAGAGAGTGAGGTGTCAAGAATGCATAGTGATGTTGCACGTGGTGGTCAAAATGAAGACCAAGGAGGCACTTCAGCCCAAGATTTTACAGAAAGGAGATAAGGCTTTGATAGAATGGCTTCAAATCTTGGAGTTTAAGATCGAGATGATCATCCAAGCTGAAACAAGGTTGCAGAAAATAGATGTCAAAATCAAGGAGGAGAAGAGCAAAGATTTTAAACTCCTTCAAGGCCTGCACGAAGAATCACAGACAAGTGGTCAGGGAAAAGAAATTATTGGATTGGCTAGTATGAAAAAATCATTTTCTGATTATGTGCATAAGATGGCAGAGCAGTCTTCTACTCATTTGGACAAGGTGCTAGAACTCCAATAGTTGATCGGATGTATCTTCAAAGCCATGGAAGAGTTGAAAGATTGGATGGATGCAATCAAGAGCCTGGCCAAAGAAAATTCCAGATGGCTCATTAGATATACCAATGTTCATATCAATAGGTACAAAGAGCTCACCCCAATCATCATAGTTGTCACCGCCTATAGGGCTAAATTAGACAAGGGGAAGTAAACCGAAGCTTAGATAGATTCCCTCTTGTGCTAAATTTTGATATTATTGTAACGGATAAACCTTGTTTGTCATTTTTGATTGGAGAAGTGGAACCGTTTCGGTTACCCTTTTGTAACGGTCCAACTCTAGAACCCTATATGTACTATTTCCCAAAGCAATGAAAAGGTCGGCTAAATTTTGGTGTGAAAGATAGCATTTTGTTGAGTCAAATTTGTATGTCTGAATGCCATTTATTTAACTGTTCCATTGCATTGCATTCATCTATCTATTAAATTTGAATGTTTCTTTAGAATTAGATTTATAGTTTGTGGTTGAACCAGAATTTTGTATTATGATTTGATATAGTTAATTAGGGGGAAATCTGGTGTTATTCTAAGTCTAGGAGATGTTCCTGTGAAATAGATTGATTCATTGTCATTTCATCATTAAATCTCTAGGTCTTGCATTTTCATTTTTGTTATCAGTTATTGCATTACCAGTTTTAAGGAGTCATATGATTGATAAAATCTTGAAAATGGCTAAAGTTAGAATTGGATTTATCCTGCCTGAGCTATTTCCTGTCTAGGTTTAGCTTGGTTTACTTCTTCTATTCTCGGGTCAAGAACATACCCCTGTTAGAATAGGAAGGATCAATATTCATTGAAGATCATTTACTTAAGTGATATGTACCTTTAAATTCAAAGGGAAATTAGTTATTTGGTAACAATTTCCCAACTATTGTATTCAATTGTTCTTAAATATTTGGGTATTCTAGAGTTAAAGCAAAAATAACAATATGTTTACCAATAGGTTTTTGGAGACTCTACTGGGGAGATGAATAGTCGTTATACCAAAAACATATCATGAGGAGAAATGGTACTTCCCCATGAGAACATAATCCCTGTGCTCCAAATGAATCTTCGATTCCAAGACAATCAAGAGGATCTCATTTCCTCACTGAATACTTTTTTCTGGAAATACAGAAGAAACACTTAGCACTATAGAAACACTAGTCCAGTGTTGGAATGTGAAGAAGCTAGAACAAAAGTACTCAAAGAAGCCATCCAAAGGAGAAATCTAAGAAGGGCACGATGCCAAGCAGAGTGTGAAGCCAGACTAGAAGACTAGTCAGAACCCTGGAGCCCAAGAGGTTTCTTAGGAGTGCAAAGAAAGAAGGTGGTATAGACTCAGTTTTTGAGAGACTTGCAAACCTTGATTTTGCTCTACTTGAAGTACCCCATCAAAAGAACAGGAATACCAAGAGAAAAATTAGACCTCCTTCCCCCCAAACAATCAACTTTTTTGTCTACCACTTGTCAAGTGTTAACTTTGCATAGAGTAGTTGCTCCTCCTATTGTCAACCTAACACCCTATCTACCTCTGGTAGTTATGGCACTTGCTTGGGCCGCTACAGTTGGACCATTGCAATTAGCAACATATAATCCCCTTCCCTCAGGCTCAAGAAATAATTTCCCCAAATTCTCTGGAGATGGGAAAGTATCTACAGATGAACACATTGCTGCATTCTTTGCTTCAGTTAATATCTTAGTAGTGCGAGAAGAAGATGTGGCCGTCAGATTATTCATTGAAACCCTTTCTGAAGGTGTTTCTGATTGGTTTCACCACTTACCCAATTCCTCTATCACAGATTGGGCCTATATGAGAGATGCCTTTGAGGGAATATTTAAAACTGTTGAAGATGAACATGCACTATTGACACAATTGACCTCCATCAAGAAAGAGCCTTCTATTAGTATGAGAGATTTTGTGGCTAAATTCAACAATCTTGTGAATTGTATCCCAATAGCTGACAAGCCTACTGCCAAGAATTTGAAAACATTTTTCATAAGTGTTATGCCTCCTGACATCAGTTATGATCTGAGGAGAACAAATCCAGCCACTTTGGACCTTGCTCAAAGGACTGTGGTGGAGTTAGAAGACCACATGATATCGACAGGAAAATGGAAAAGAGAGATACAATCTAGAGCCAGTACTAGTAACACCACATCGTCAGATGAGATGATTCAAAAATTATCAAATGAATTCATCGCCTTCGAGAGGTAGCTTCCTAGATTTAATAACCCCTATCAGCAAAACTTTCAAGAGTAGCCTAGAAGAAACAATGAAGGGAGGAATTTCGATGGAAAGACATTACAGTTGACTGCTCCACCATAGAGGTTAGCTATAGAATCTCCTCCTAAAAGGGGAAACATGTGTGCCTTCCATTTAACTACAGATCATGACGGAGAAATTTGTCCCGATGTAGCTCGTGCTTGGCAAATGTATCAGACTGACGAATGGAATGCTGGAGTATCTGGAGCTAAACCGAATTCATATTCACATGGTGACTCTGAAACATTATATTTAGAGTATGAATCAGATTCAGAATAGGGAGCAACATGTTATGCTACCATAGATGGGACCTCCTATACAGTCTTAACCTAGAGTCAAAAAGATAAAGACCCCACTTCCACACCTCCACCAAAGAATAATGAGGCATCTACTTCCAATTCTAAGGAGGCCAACCAAGGAGTAAGGATTCTACAACCAGGTAAGGAGAAAAGCTCTTTTGACATTATTCAATTTTGTAGAGATTCCATAATTCAGATTTCCCCCATAGACTATCTTAAGTCTAACCCTGTAGAACTGCAAAAACTAGTAGATTACTGTAAAGAGGGGAATTAGAATGTAAATCAAAATGCCATGAATACCATAGAAAATGAGTCTATATTTTCAGACCCAATTGAGTAAGGTGAGCCATCTATGTTGGCTACTTTCCCAGGCCAAAAGCCTGACCCATTCTATGTGTCGTTGTATATTAACGGTTGCAAGTTAAGCAATTGCATAATAGAATCTGGAGCCTTAGACAATGTAATGCCATCGACTATAGATAAAGCCTTAGCACTTACCCTCACTAAAGCCCATGGTAGGTGTTACTCTATGGATTCCAAACAAGTTCCCCTAGTTGGGCAAATCAAAGATGCCCAAGTGGCTCTAGCAGCACATCCTGAGAAGAAAATGTTGTTAACAATACTTGTTGTTGATATACCTGCCAGTTACAGTTTGTTGCTAAGAAGGAGTTTCTGCAGAGACCTAGGAGGGGAAATTAAGCTAGATTGATCTCAAGATCTGATCCTAGTGGGTGGAAAAAAGATAAAACTAGTCCCTGAAGAGAAGGCAAAATTCACAGTGCTGAAGTCTGATGATCCCAAAGCCCAGATTCTATATCAGGAGTTATAATTTGGCAATTATATGTTTTTTAAAGATAGTCATGATTAGGAAACTAAACTAGGATAAGAAGAAGATTAGTCTTCCGCTAACGAAACACCGTCAGAAATTTGGACCCTCAAATTTGATGGTAGTTGTGCATCGTCGGGATCAGGTGCAGGCGTAGTCCTAATATTGCCAGATGGCATATGTGAACCCATGGCGTACAAATTTGAGTTTGAAACACCAACAATATATCTGAGTATGAAGCCCTGCTGTTAGGAATCATTACTGCAAAAGAAAAGGGCATGAAAATTTTGAGAGCTCGGGGTGATGTTGAGCTGATTGTACGCCAAGTTAAAAACCAATACTCTGTAAAGAATCATAGATTGAAGAACTACAGAAATAGAGTATGGGACAAAATAGAAGCATTGGATGCATTCTTTATTGAATTTGTACTGAGAGAATTGAATTCCAAGGAAAACTCTTTAGCAGTGTCAGCCTCATTACTCATCCCTCACCCAGAGTTCAAAGATAAGAAGTACCAAGTAGAGGTTAAGTATCGACCATTTGTGCTTGATAATGTGGAAGATTGGCAAGTGTTTGAGGATGACAAGAACCTCCTTCTCTTCTTGGAGAGTGGTGGTGACTTTTATAAAGGAGCTCCTGGTGATCAAAGGAAAACTTTCATGACAAACGGAAGAAGGACAAGTCAGAGGTCATCCACTTGCAAGGCAATATCATCCCTCCCCACTTAGTTACACTTGAAAAACTCTTCAACAGGCATGATACTTTTGTTAAGAAGAAGAGAACTGAAAGAGGTCCTACCACTGGTGAGTATGAAGGAATTAATATCGGAAGTGAAAAGGACCACAAGATGATCAAAACTGGGAAATGTTGCACTAAAGAAGAAAGGGAAGAGGCTAGGAAACTCTTCCTAGAATACCAAGATTTTTTGCCTGGAGTTATGAAGATCTAAAAATCTTTATGAATGGTAAATTCAAACACCAGATTCCCTTAAAACCTGAGGCTTCCCCATTGAGGTAGAAACAAAGGAATTACAATCCTAAAGTTCTTGATGCAATATTTAGGGAAGTGGATAAAATGCTTAAAGCAAGGATTATCTACCCTATCCATCACTCTACCTGGGTGGAAAAATATAGTACCTATAAGGAAGAAGAACGAAGAAATAAGGATCTGTGTAGACTTCATAAATATAAATCAATCCTCTTTGAAAGAAAACTACGCTCTTCCCAACATGGATCATATATTACAGACTATAGCGGGAGCTGAGATGATGTCTATGTTAGATGGCTTCTCAGGGTACAACCAGATCAAAGTGGAGAAAGCAGACTAGCATAAAATAGCTTTCACTACTCCATGGGGCACTTTCGCATATCATAGGATGCCATTCAGGTTGATCAATGTTGGGGGAACCTTTCAGAGAGGTATGGATCTTTCTTTCAGTGATTTGAAGAAAAAAATAATTGGTATGTATCTGGATGATCTTACTGTGTTTTCTAAAAAAAGAGTAGATCGAATAAATGATTTAAGGAGAGTATTGCAAAGGTGTAGAGAAGACCGGATTTCACTGAATCTCAAAAAGTCAGTTTTCTGTGTGACTGAAGGGAAGTTGCTAGTACACATTGTTTCCCAGGAAGGCATAAGAATTGATCTAGAAAGGGTGAGAGAAATCCAACAATTGAGCTTACCTGTGAAAAAAACTGGAGTGAAATCATTTTTCGGCCAGGTAAACTTTCTCAGGCGGTTTGTTCCATATTTTTGTGAGATTACCAAGTGCATAGTGGACATGATGAAGTGAAATGTAAATTTCAAGTGGAATGACTATGGTAAACAAGCTTTCAAAAGCATCAAGAATGCCATAGCCAATGCCCCGATGTTATGTCATCCAGACTACAAGAAGAATTTCATAATTTATTGTTATTATTTCGAACACACTCTATCAACCATCCTTATGCAGGAGAATGAGGAAGGAGTTCAAGCTCCTATCACTTTTATGATCACACCTCTGAAAAATCATGAGCTGAGATACTCTTAGACTAAAAAACATGCTTTCGCAGTAGTAAAAACTTTAAATAATTTCAGTTTCTACATTTTACACTCCCACTCTCTTGTATATGTGCCTGACACTGTCATAAAGAGAATATTGACTTAGCAAGATGTGGGGTGTAATAACAGAGGAGCATGGGTGGCTAAGACTCAGGAATATAACATAGAAATCAAGCCCACTAAGTTGGTGAGAGGAATGCGCTATGTAAAGTGATGGCAGAAAACCAAGTGGATGAAGACCTTGAAAACACACAATTCGTCCTAGTAGTAAGTATGCAAGATCTCTAGTTTGAAAATATTATGTATTTATTGACATATGGTGAATGTCCTGAAGGATTGACTTCGAAGCAAAGAAGAGATCTAAAATTGAAATCTTCTAAATACATAATTTGGGAAGATAGATTGTATAAGAGGTCTATAGATAAAAATTTCTTTCAGTGCATTGCCAAACAACAACAAGAGAAGTTGTTAAGGGTTTTTCACGATGAAGCTTGCAAGGGACACTTCTCCTCATCAGTAACTGCATTCAAGATATTGAATGCAAATTCACACTCCTCCGGTCACAAAATGCCTTTTTTGCTTCCTCAAAAAACTTTATATATTCTAAAATAAGTATTTAATTTCGCAATTGATATATATATATATATATATTTTTTAAACAACTTTTACATATACCTTTCAAATTGAAGGGTGGGTCACCCACGCAACCGCTCACGGGTGGCCGACCACTTAGGTAGACTCGATCGAGTCAACCTCGACCGAGTACTACTCAGCTGAGTTATACTCGGCCGAGTCATCCTAGGTGGCATGCCATGTTGGCAACCAAACCTCCAAAAACACACCAAATCAACAAGTTGGCACTTCTGCTAGTTTTTTCTCTAATGAAACTAAACAATGTCAAAAAACTAAAAGTACCCTTTTCTAGATCTTGGAACTACGATTCTTGACATATAATTTTTATGTTGTTTCAACTACATAACATTGAACAAATTTCTTAAAAACTGCATGTAGGTTATTAAAGCTCTTGGAAGTCGTTGATTCAGATAATATAAAAAAATACTAAATCAATTTAGAAATTTTTTAAAATCATAGATAACACTAGAGAAGAGAATCCTCTTCAATAATATGTAATTTATTTAGTTTTTGGTATAATTTTGATAGGGGAAAAAGGCGGGAGACAAAAATGGTTGATTTCAACTTTGTACAACTTTGAATACTTATAACGAGCAAAGTATACAACAAAAACACTTTTTTTCTTTTTTTTTTGGCACTAGCTATACATGTCATCCAAAACATATTCTGAAATTGGAGGAAAAACTAATGTTTTACTTATAATGATTTGGCAGGAAGGAAACTCCCTGATTTACAGTATTTTTCGCGAAATGAAAAATAGACCTTAAAACTTTAAAAAACATATTAATTTTGGTTCAATTTTTTTAAAAAAATTTATAGGCATATAATTTAGCCTATTTCACACATTTCATCAGTTTATATCATCTTCAAATTCTCAACAGAAATGTGAATTATATGCCCTTGAAGTTTTACAGTTTTGGTGTTGTCCTTTTCCTTTGTAAAAGGGTGCCAGATTATTGTGCTTTTACCCTTCCATCAATGCCACAGGGAGAGATTGATGAACTATAATTGTTAGTAATAACTGAGAGGGGGGGTGAATCAGTGGCCTCAAAAATTTATCCTTTAAACTTTAATCCACCAATCAATACACCTTAGATTATTAAGTCCCTACAAGATGTATGCCTTGAAATACTTGAAATAATTAATTGTCTGTCGGTTTACCTTGTCTGTCCTTATTCTCCTTGATTACTGATAAGCAGTAAAACTTATTTACCGAAGCTCAGTAAATATGCAGAGTAAACCAATCAATCCAGAAATGTATATATGAAATGTAAAACAATAAAGTAATAAACCATACACACATAACAATTGGATTTTAACGTGGAAACCCTATTAAAGGAAAAAACCACTGGGACCGATACCCCAAATTTTCACTCTTCTGAAGTGAGCCCTGTTAGGAGCCAACCTTGTTAAAGGTTACAAACACACGGTTAAGTGTGACCTTGTTAGAGGATTTTTATACATAGGTTGTCACTTAGTATCTG
>MU226385.1:703597-726900 GCA_018584345.1 Thuja plicata
TAAGCAGTAAAACTTATTTACCGAAGCTCAGTAAATATGCAGATTAAACCAATCAATCCAGAAATGCATATGTGAAATGTAAAACAATAAAGTAATAAACCATACACACATAACACATGGATTTTAACGTGGAAACCCTGTTAAAGAAAAAAACCACTAGGACCGGTACCCCAAATTTTCACTCTTCTGAAGTGAGCCCTGTTAGGAGCCAACCATGTTAAAGGTTACAAACACACGGTTAAGTGCGACCTTGTTATAGGATTTTTATACATAGGTTGTCACTTAGTATCTGGCATCTACACTACCATCCTTGAATTAAAATTTAGACTATCAATAGGCTTTATGCTAATCTTACTACCATCCTTGAATCAACCTCCTTCTTAGACTGTCAATAGGCTTTAGGTAAGACCAATGCTCCTATCATGAATCAACCTTTTTGGTAATCTGTTAGGATATACCTCAATTATAGAGGATGGTTAAGTCCTGCTCTGTTAAGAGACTTAATGCTTCAATGGTTAAACTCAAACACAATGACCTGTTTCTAATGCAACTTTGAATTGCAGATATTCAGATCTATTTACGTACAATACCTCTCTGATCAATGTATCAATTCAATTCCTTTGTGCTTCACACTTTCTAGTTTGTGATGTTGTGCTTCACTGTTCGTCGATGTCTGCAGAATTCTTTAGCTCTACCTTAGCTTGATTGATCAGGACTGTATGAAGTTTATCCTTCACCAGTTTCTCTTCAACATCTTCTTTCGATTCACTCCCCTATGTATCTGATTGCTTGTGGAAATGAATTATTCTTGTCTCTTATATAGACACGATATTCCTTTATTTCTGATTCTTGATTCTTGATTCTTGGCATGAAAAACAATCCAGCCAATTTGATTTACGACTTTAATTCCTGATTTATCTCGTAGTTATCTTCTTGCCAACTGTATAAATCAATTTCTTAACTGTGGTTGAATAAAATAAATAAAACAATCAGTTAAGTCTATCCTTAAGCTTTGCTATCTAGATATTTTGTCATTTTCTGATCTCTCTATTCTGTCGGTCAATTCTGTAGTTCATCGACGGTGACAACTGCCAGTTCTGTCGGTGCAACTTTAGTTAGCTTCGGGATCTCCGTCCGTCGGACATCATTGGATCTTGCTTGTCGGGCAACATTGTCTTCTTGTTTATTGGGCATCACTGTGACTTTATCTCTGTCTTTATCGATGGTGTGCACTTCGTTAGTGTGGTCTGTCACTTAGTGAATACTTGACTTTTATGCATTGTTGAAAGCATAACCTCTGTTCCATTGATTCTCTGAAGTCTTTGGCATTATGTATATGACCGTACATATGATATCAAGTTGACATCAATGAAAATACAAACCACTAACTGGTTTAATATTTTGCATCATCTTCAACTTAACATTATCAAACATTCAATCAGTTACATGTCATCAATAACTGATTGAATGTTTAAAGATTCTAAGTTGATGATCACAGTGACATAGAAAGTTAATGCAAGGCACTAAATCAGTTAATGTATTGTATTTTCATTGATATCAACTTGATAAAATCTGTATGGTCATGTACATATTGCTAAAGACTTCAGAGAACCAATGAATCAAAGGCTATGCTATCAGTAATGCATAAAAGTTAAGTATTCACAAAGTGACTGTATACACCGACAGAGTGCACACCGACGAATAGAGTAAACCAATGAGAGAAAAGTCACAGTGTTACTTGACGAGAATAAGCACAACATTACCAATGAGCAAAGTCACAGTGTTACCCGACAAGCAAAAACACAGAGTAACCTGACGGACATAATTACAGTGTTGCCCGACGAACAAAGATCCCGAAGACAACTGAAGTCACACTGAAGGAACAGTCACCTGTCACTAATGACTAACTGAAGTATTGACTGACAGAACAGAGAGTTCAGAAATGACAAAATGCTTAGTTGTCAAGAGCTAAATATAGACTTAACTGATACTTATCATTGTTTTAATCGACAAGATAAAGCCGAAGATAAGTAAAGGATTTAAAGCTACTTAGTCCAGTTGGCAAGAAGATCTCTACGAGATAAATTAGGAGTTTTGCTTAAATCTAATTGGCGAGAATTATGGATCATGCCAAGATCAAGAAAGCCAAGAAATGGTGAAATCATGTCTATTTAAGAGACAAGCTTATTCAATATGAATAAGGGGAGTGACAAGAGAATAGATGCTGAAGAGATTCTGAAGGAGAAGAAAGTCTTCATTTAGACTTGATCAATCAAGCTAAGGAAAGAGCTAAATTCTGCAGACACCGACAAATAGTGATACAACATCACAGAGCAGAACAATGTGGAGCAAATGTATTGAATTGATAACATTAATCAGAAAGGTAATGCACTTACAATAGATCTGAAAATCTGTAATTCTAGTTGTATATGTGAACATATCAATTTACTGTTTCAATTTAACCATTGAAGCATCAAGTCTCTTAACCGAGCAAGACTTAAAAGTCTTTTCTAATTGAGATACATCCCAAGGAGTATCAAAAAGTTTGATCATACAAAGTAGCATTGGATATGCCTGATACCTATTGACAGGCCAAGTGAGTGTTTGATCAAGGATGGTAGCATTAGATGCCAGATACTAAGTGACAAACTATTCATTTAAATCCTCTAACAAGGTCACACCTAACGGTGTGTTTCTAACCTTTAACAGGGTTGGCTCTTCACCAAGCTCACTTCAGAAGAGTGAAAATTTAGGGTACCGGTCCCAGTGGTATTTCCCTTAATAGGGTTTCCACGTTAAAAATCCATGTGTCATGTGTCTATGAGTCATTACTTTATTGTTTTGCATTTCACATAAGTAAATCTGGATTGATTGGTATACACTAGTTATTTACTGTGTTTCGGTAAATAGAAAGACTGCTTATCGGTAAACATACAGTAGAAGGTTTTAAAAAGCATTCTGACAAGTAGTAATTTGATATAAGTGTTTGAAGGCATTCATCTTACAGGACTAAAGATAACTAGAGGTATAATTTTGTGGTACTAAGGTTGAAAGGTTGATTTAAGGATTAATTTTTGAGGCCACTGATTCACCCCCCTCTCAGTTATTGCTAACAGTAAAACATACTATAACAGACAGATAGTGAGCAGAAATTTACACAAACAAAAATCAGAAGACAGATTTGACCTGTGGCTGAATTATGAGCTCAAAATGTAGGGTACATGATAAAAATGGTGAAATGTACCTAGGACATGATGATAATGGGAACTTGTCCCTGGCATTTTCATCTGATTTTTTCACAGATCGTCCAGTTGTTCCCGATCTACCCAGGTCTTGTCTGATAACTTTGTAACCTATTCTTGCATACACAAAAATGGGAAAAAGGTGTCTAAAGGGGTTTGCCTTGGTCAAACCTTGGTTTATGAATCAACCTTAGAAATGAAATGAAATTGCATAAAGGAAAGTAAATAGAAAGACAAATAATAGATTCACCTTGCATTAACCCTCATGGACGGATGTAGGAATCACTCATACCCATGATGATGCTTGAATGTACTTGAAATCCAAAGATTTAACCTTGGAATGTGATGTAGAATCAAGGATGCCCTCGCAAATACATAGATATATGAATAACACTTCTAGATCTTGAATGCAGATATGCTTGATAGTCACTTTCAAAGAAGGAGAGATAAGATAGATGGGAGAACCTGGATCTTCCTTTTTGATTGATAATTCCTCTACTTGGAAATCATGGGAGAGAAACTTGCATCAAATCGAGAAAATTTCCTTTGACTTGAATGATCTTAAGGAATTGGAGACCTTGCTCTTGATGCTTGCCTTCAAATCTTGAATCCAGTTGCTCTTGATTGTTTGAAAATCTTGATAGATTGATTGAAAATGCTTGAGTATGGTTTTGATATGCAAAAGGAGGATAAATAGGAGGTTTTTATACTTACTCCATCATTTCAGGATTCAAAATTGATCCAAGTTGACCACAAAAGTAAATCTTTCGATAAGACCCCAACATAGGGCTTCAAGTAAAATCACGATAAAATTTGGGCCCCAAAACCTAGGGACATGTCACCAATGGTGACATGTGCCATGAGAAATGGGCCAAAATTTGAATTGGAGGTCAGCGAGAGTGAAAAAGTACGGGAAAAGAGGAATCGGCTTGCCAGGATCAAGCATAACAGACATTCAGATCTCAAAATCACCAAAATGGGTCTAATAGGTCCTAATAAAGCATCCAATCATGGGTGCTAACTTTATAGGAGGATACAAGTTTAATAATAGACTCACATTTTTAAACAGTGCTTCACATGTAACCGTTACCATGGAAATCTCGAAAGGAAAGTTCCACAAGTTGCTAGGGGATGAGGTTACTATATTAAACAAGCTGGAGATGTGTTACAGTCACACATGGGCCTACAACTTAGAGATAAATCTAACATTCCACAAGCAACTATTGGAGATGTAGAGCAAAATCAATGAGTTGGAGGCTGGAAAGATAGCATGAAACAAGAAGAATGATAAGAAAAAGGGGCCAAGATGCTACTTGAATAGTAATAGGGACTATGACATTGAGGTGGTCAACTCTAATGAGGAGTTATTTGTTGTGTCTCCCCCACTTGGCTAGCTTAAGTGTGATGAATATAAAGAAAGCAAGAACTAGTAATAGAATCTAGGTTATTATGTAACTGATATAATTATGTTTATGTTGTTTTGTGTCTTTTTGTCATTAGCCAGGATAAGTTGATGTAGTCTCAGTCCCGACTACTCTCGTTATTATATTTTGTATTGTGCTTATCTCTATATTTAATTAAAAAAAATATATTTGAGGTTCAGATCTATTCATGTGGAAGTGAGCTTAGTTTAAATTTAGAATTTGAATTTTCAAAGTTTTAGGTTCAGATCTATCCATGTTCAAGTGATCTTAGTTTAAATTTTAAATTTGAAATTTTTCATGTGGAGTTAACCTTAATTTAAATTTGAAAATAGCAATCTAAGTGGGCTTAACCTTGGAGGAAACTCCACGGTTAAGTGTGCTTGAGTTGGAGCAATACTAGGATGAGTGACCTCCTGGGAAGGTATGAAGCTTCACCCTTGCAAGCATCACGTAGATGCAATGAGTGCTAAATGTTTCATTCATTCTCATGAGAGATGGGTTCTTATGAACCACTACTCATGAAACACGAGTCAATGAGTTTGACTCGAAAACTACATGGTTGGATCTTGATAACAATATTACAATTTGACTTGCTGTGGAAAATATCTCCTACTTATCAATTGATTTTAGTAGTTTGAGGTTCACATCTATTCATGTGGAAGTGACCTCAATTTATATTCGACATTTGACTTTTAAACGTTTGAGGTTCATATCTATTCGATCTACTCATGTGGAAGTGACCATAATTTGAATTTTAAAAGTTTAAGGTTCATATCAATTCATGTTTGAAATTTAAATTGTAGAAATTTGAGATTCAGATCTATTTATATGGAGCGACCTTATAGTCAATTTCACATCCATAGATTGAACTAGTCCCATGAATAAAACATTTAAGGGTTAAAAATAATTTCCATAAATAAACAATGATAAGATTAAGCTGAAATAAATGCATCCACCGATTTTATACCACTTATAAAGTTATTATTACACAAAATAAATTGTAATCCAAATGGGCCCTAGAAGCACATGGATACCTATGCCATTTTCACCATAATAATAATACATTGATCATAACACTATTTAAAACGAGAAAGTCGTGAGAAAAAAAAAAGGAAAGAAAGAGGAAAAACACTTAGAAAGAAACCTCAGTGGCTTGTCAAATCCACCGTAAAAATCCTTGCAAGTTTTCACCACGTGCAAGCCGGAGCTTGCGCCGTCATAACGAGGGGACACGTGTCAGAATTACAGTCTGCCAAATATTCTCAAAGGTTTCCAATCAGATCGTCCGTAAATTTGCGTATCCGTCTGCAGGCGTATATTTAATTAACGAATCTCCTAATCACGTTTTTAACCGCGGTTAAAAGCAATTTTTACATAGACGGGACGCCCGAATTTACCGCCGGTCAAAGGTAAAAAGCAGGTAACCGAGAAAAACGGGTAGGTTAAAAAGAATTCTGAGAATATTTTCCCAAATCACGATGTGATCTTTCTCTTTTGACGGCAGTACGATAGCGTATAAAAGCTAACGGTCGTCAGGCAGACAGAGACAGAAATATCGTGGCGGGAGAAGTTACGTCAACTGACGGGAAGTTTCATAACAATGTCGAAAGCGATATGTGAAAATAAAAAGGTAAAAGGCCAAAAGGTCAAAGGAAAAAGGTAAAAGATAATTTTTTTTAATTTTAATTTTAATTATTATATTTAATAGATTTTACTTAGTGCGAATTTTCAGTCTAGATAGCACTATTTTTTTCCATTGAATTGTTTAATTTAAATCTTAGATTTGATATGTCATATTTATTTTAATATTTTATTATGTTTCCTAAATCTAGATCTGGCATTTCACTTTAAAAGCTTTGAATATTACCACTATGGATCATTTTTATTTATTTTATTTAGCTAGTGTCCTTTTAAATCTCATTAATTATATTTATATTTTGGATTTATATTTTGAGTCATTGTATTAAATATATTGGTAAGGTTATGTAGATTCAAATCCTATTTTTTATTCGTAGAATCTTTTTTACAATTAATTTGTTCAATATTAATAATGAGTTGACTAAGACTTTGAAATTGTATTTAAATGGAAAGATTTGGAAGTATAATATGTAGATTTATTATTAATTTGAAATGTACTTAAATAATATTTTAAAAGGTTGAAAGTAAAATTCTATTTAGGAAGGTCACCTAGACTCAAATCTAACTTTTTTAATATGTGAGATCTCCTCTACATTTAAGTTGTTTATCTTTAATGAGTATTTAAAAATAGATTATGTAGATTTATTATTATTTTGAAATTTACAAAATTAATTTTTAAAAGAGTGAAAGTAAAGTTTAATTTTGGTAAGGCCATCAAGATTCAAATTCAATTTTTTAAAATTTTGAGATCTTTACACTTAATTTGTTTAATATTAATAATGAGCTGACTAATGAAAATAAGATGGAATTGAAAGTGTATTTCAATGAAGATATCTAATATTAAAAAATACAATATAGTATGTAGATTTATTATTATTTTAAAATTTACTAAAATAATATATTTTAAGACTAAAAGTAAAATTCTTTTTTGGCCACCATTAAATTTAAAGAAAGAAGGTTTGTTCAATTTAAGTTGAACAAACAAATATATTTAAGTAATGACATTTTCTTTCTTTATTTAGATTATAGATCATGAATATGATTCAAAAAATCCATATCATAATTTTAAATCATACTAGCATTTAGTGGGGTCTCATTTGTCAGATGGTCACTCTAAGGTCTGTCATTAAGAGAATGACATGTCTATAATAAGTGAAAATGAGTGTGAATAGTTCTTGGTATAATTACATAGACAATTTTAATATCAAAATTTTAAATCATACTAATATTTGTTGGGGTTCTACCATCACTAGGAACTCTGTCATTGTGAATGATCCTTGGAGACTTGCCCTATCTATAACTAAATTTTGAATTGCTCTATCTAGAACTAAACTTTGAATTGCTGGACTAACTTGCCCAAAGAAAGAATATGTCTATAATATATAAAAATGAATGTGATTTTTTTTTTTTTTTTGATCTTGAGGTGTCCCCACGATCCAGCCCATGTGAAAAATTCTCTGTCACTCTAAAGTCCGTCTGTCATCCAGAATGATTATAAGAGACTTGTTCTATCTAGAACTAAACTCCAAATTAGTGAACTAATCTACCAATTTCAATAACATAAAAATTAATCAAAACTAGAAATTCAAGCTTAATTCAAATGAATTATAAAAATTTGATCAATTTAATTAACATAAAAATATAAAATCACGCTTCCTAATCTATCAAACAAACTAAATTTTTATTAAACTTAAACCATAGATTTGTGCCGCTAACACTTCTTCCCGACCCACAAGTTATCAACCCAATTCAATATTGAAAATTGCGTCAGCTGACAGGAAATGTGAGAATACTCAGAAATAGGAACCGAGAATCACTTGTAAAAGGCCGTCGGAAAACGGAAATGTGAGAGCAATTGAAAAGTGTGTTCGTGTGGTTGAGGATGGGACTGTCTTGAACTGCACGTACTTTTTCCTCAATATTTTTTTTTGAGTAAAAAAAGATTATGTTGGATTTTCATGGATTTCATCATATTCTTCGTTCAATGATGATTATACTAGGATTTCGCCACATATTCCACGTTAAGTTAATCCTTTTCATCGCTAAAAACAAGGTTTAGGACTAGGCTTTAATGGTACCTCTAGTGGGTTTTATGCGTGATCGGGATTCAGACAGCTTTATGGAAGCTCTCATGTTAAAAAATGCAGCAGCCGCTACAGCTAAGAGCATTCTTACAATAGAAGGGAAAGGCAAAGAAAAACACGAAGAAAAACATAATCATAGCCCCAGAAGCATATCAGTGAATCCCAGTTCTGTTTATATGGTAGATGGTAGAAGTGGGTTTGGATTGAGCAGTGACAGAACAAGTCAAAGTTGTGAGGATTGGGAATCTGAAGTTTGTGGATTGGAATGCAATATTGAAATGGTTGGATTGAAGAATGAGTCCAATATATTGGATTTTGATGATGATGATGGCGATTTTGATGGTGGCAATGGTGGTATGTGGGAGTCACTGATTGAGCAGGACCTGGTAGCCCAAGCTTGTAGGTACTGTTTTAGGTTGTGTTTGTTTGGGCTTTTGGCTATGATTACTGTTCAGTACTTGTTTTTGGTTGCTCTGGAGAAGGAGAAGGAAGATACCGGGTTATGTGTAAACAGAGAAGGGTTAAATTGGGTTGTTTGGGTGGCGGGATTGGGGGGTGTTGTTGCAGGTGGGGTGTTTTGGAAAAACAGGAGGGCATGCTTCTCTTGTCATGATATGGAGCTGAGCAGAAACAGAGCAGATGATGCAGACAAGAGGGCTCAAAAGGCTCAGCGGTCCAAGCAAGAGTTCATGGCCTATGTGTTTCACAATATAAGAGGTAATTAGTGCATGTTTTCTTATAAGTAAGTAAGCTTGTACTGCTTGTAGGGATTTTCTGCATTTGAATGGGCTTAATTGGGCACATTCCATTCAAATGAGTCTGGTCTGAATGGATGGAAGTGAAGTGGGTTTTGGTTTTTTGAAATGGGTTGGCCTTCATATGCTTGGCCTACATTGAAATGTATTTCAGTTATATATTTGAATGGGCTTAATTGGGCACATTTCATTCAAATGAGTCTCATCTGGTTGGATGGAAGTGAAGTGGGTTTCGTTTTTTTTGAAATGGGTTGGGCTTCATTTGTTTGGCCTTCATTGAAATGGATTTCAGTTTTATCAAGTTTCAGCTGCATTTGGATGGGCTCCATGGATTTTGATTGCATTTAGAAGCGTTGTTTTGTCATGGGTTCCATGCTTGATTTTCTCACCTAAATTATGTTGGGATGGTTCCTCTTTATTTGGATCACAATGGAATTGGTATATCTGCATTTCACTGGGTTCTATTTGTTTGGGAGTGTGTCCTTATGTCGTTCAAATGGGTTTTTGTTGGTCTCATCTCCTCTGAAAATGGGCTCAAATGACTCAGTCAAATAGGCTGCATTTGGGTTGGTGTCATGTTTATGGCTTGGGGGTTCTATTTATTTGGGTTTTCAGGATTGGGAAATGTATAATTAATGTGGATTGAATTGAATTATGTTTCAGTCCATTCAAACGGCCTTGATCCATTTTGAATTGCATTGAAGTGAGATGGGCTGCACTAAAATAGGTCCCAGTTATTGGGGATTTTTATGCATTTGGATTCTACTGAGACGGGCTGAATTCAATTAAGGATTATGCCACAGAACTTTTTCGGCAGTGAGATGGTTTTATACGCTTGGGTTGCACTCGGATTGGTTTCGTTGTTGGTTTAATTTGTTCTGGACTGATTTGAATTAAGTCGCATGTATCAAATGAAATTCTCATGTTTTGTGTACACTTTAATAAATCTCATTTCAGTCCATTCCACTGAAATGAGTTTCTGTTATATGGCTGCAATTATACAGGTTTAATGCGTTGTGGTTTGTCTTAAAAAGGGAATGGATTCATTAACTTTGGACCATTTTTTTAAAAAATGAGTTGTATTGAAATCAGTGGCATATCTTTCAGTTTCAAATGGGTCGTCTTTGTGGATTTCACGGAAGTGGGTCTCATGTCTGGCCCACACTGGAATGGGTTTCAGATAAATGGACTGCACTTACAGAGGCTTTATGGCATACGCATTTGAATTGTATTTTACTGTTCAACATTGGGGTGAGTTGCACTTATGTGGATTTTATTGATATTGGTCTGATTCTGTTCAAATTGGTTTTTCTACTGGATTGGGACTTCTGTTTTTGAAACTTCTTTCATTTGTCTTTTCCCACTGAAATGGTTTTCAGATATATGGACTGTTGCACTTAGACAGCTTAGACGTTTCTTCATTATGTGGAGAGACTGCGTCATATACTTTCAGCATTGAAACAATTTTTTCTCATTTGGACGCATCACAATGGTCTTATTTTTTTTACATGTATTTAATTGAGTTTGAGCTATCCACATTGGGTAAAGTTAATCTAATGATAATCTTATCCTGTTGAAATGGGGTTTCATTTCTGGAAAGGCAAGTACTTGTTTGGATTCCATTGGAAATAGTCATGTTTGATTGTGCCATATTTTACATCTAGTTGGATTCAACTGATTAATTTCTTTTTTTTTGGTAATACCCATTCAGGTAGGTCAAACCCTATTAAGCTTCACCAGCACACAATATAAAAAAGCTCCCTTGAGCTTCACCAACACAAAAAAGAAAACACTCTTAGGGCTTCTCTAGCACAAAACACAAAAATCATCTTGAGCGTCACTAGTGCCAAATAAAAAAATTACAGTGAAGTAGGTTTTCATGAATTCCAATTCCATTGAAATGGATCACATTTGTCAGACCTACATTGGAATGACATCCCATCATATGAATGAGAAATTGCATTCTTATCATTAACTTAGGAAGAGATGGGTTAATCCATGTAGGTGTTTATGTATTTCAATTTTATTATTTTACTGAAATGGTTTTAATTTGTCAAGTCTCCATTGGAACAAGTCTAAATCTAGACAGAACTAAGTTTAGAGTTGGGATTAATTATTTGAATTGGAGTAAAAATTGGGTTCAATTGTTTGACATCCGTTCAAATAGTTCTCATTGTTGGGTTTGTAGAATTGGGTCTCACATGTTTTTATTCCGTCGACATGAATTATTTTCCCTTGTCTTCATTGAAGTGGGATTCGGCTTATATGGACTTGCATTTGACCAGATTTCATGTTTTTTCAGTGTATCTACATGTACATTACTTGATTGGATTGAATTCATATGAGTTTGATGTGCTTCAATTGCATGGAAATGGCTTTCATTTGTTTGGTTTCTTATAAAGTGGGACTCATGCATCTGAGTTTGGTTCCACTGATTTGGGATTTGCTTGTCTAGATTTAGTTCTGTATGCAGCACATTCATTTTGCATAGTGTCACTTTCAAAAATTCGATTAGCATAGTGATCCTATGTTTAACTGGTTTTGAATCTCTACTATGAGTAACTAAATAATTTTGTATTGATCTGCACAGTGCCCTTCAATGCTATAGTACTTGGCCTAGGATATTTGGGTGCTACTGAAGATGGGGAATCCTCTTCTGTTGATGCTAAGGAAAAGACGGAGCTTGTCAAGTTGATGCTTGATTGTGCTGAGACAATGACAAATGTACTTAATGATGTTGCAGATTTAGGTTTGTATGCTTCTTCAAATTCAAAATCTCAATTTCATGATATGCCATGCTGGAAATCTTGATTCTATTTTCTAGGCTTTTTTAATATAAATTGAAATCACTGTAGTTGAAAACAAAAATCTGTTATATTTTTCAATGAATTTTAATGTAACATCAATTTATAATTATTTTCTCCTTGGTTATTAGTAACAATGTGCACTGTACAAAGGTACACATGTTGTTTCCTCTTTCCATCTGTTTTATTGTTAGCCTAGCTGAGAAATAGTCAAAATGTGGCCCTATTCATGCATGAACATGTCATGATTGAATTTAGTCATATATTGGGTTTATTATGCTTCTGAGTAGTTCTTTCATTCATTGTAAAGTTTGTGTTTACGGGCATTGGTTATGTATTTTTTGTATGCTGTTTAAAGGTCCTGCCTATCTCACCGAATAGTGAAAATAGAGAGAAACAACAAACGTAGGCTTATTGAAGAAGCAAGTAACACTGTAGGAACTAGGATTTGGTTATCCATAAAGAGCAAAATAAATACCATACATGTATGGCTGAATGGTCTTAAATCCTAGAGTTTCCGTGTCTTTTTTTGTATTGCAACATTTTTGCCAGCAAGATTACAGGGATGGTTTAATATAAGATGGGCATATTAAATATTTTAAGTAGAGCACAACGCTAAACTCAAAGAATGCTATGGTTGAATATTCAAGAGGGAAAAGGGAGTTGGTTGGCCATAAGTCAAAAATAATATAAATGCCAAACTTCTATGTGTGAATGGCCTTACAGTCTAGGAGTTTTCTTGCATTTTTTTTATATTAAAACATTCTGGTCTGCAACATTTGTATATATACGATGAATTTATGAATACATCAAACATTTTAAATAAAAACATGGCAAAATTCAAAGAAATGTGGCAATCATACAGATACCAGTCTCGTTTCCAGCTAAGTTTGCTCATCGAAAGTCTGCTAAGTTTTACTAAAATAAATCTATGCCAATATTTGAATATGCTTTGGTTGTAGATGTGTGAATGGTCTTATGGTCAGAATTTTACTGACACGGTGTGAAGCATTGACTGCAGGCCAAGACGAAGGTAGGGCAGTGGAACTTCATCTGGAAGAGTTTTACTTGTTGACAGTTTTGGAATTTTTAGTTTGGGGATTGAAAGATCTTATATCCCACAAGGAAATTTGTTTCAAGATGGATATTGAACCTATGGTTAAGAGCCTTCTTACGACATACTGTGTAGTAGGGGATAAAAACAGGATTGTTCAGACCTTAGGTATGTTGCAACTAACTTCCACAGTGATTGCTGACACATGTTTACTGGGTATTAAAGTTTTTTTTTGACTGTGATTAAATGTTAGGTTTCCTGCCTGCCATTGTAAAATGCAGGATTTTTCCTTAGCAATGCGGTCAAATTCACTCCAGCTGGGGGCAGGCTAGAGCTCAATGTAAGGTGTGAAGAGGTTGTGGAGAGTGCATCAATTAACTTGTGGCAGCAGACATGTTTACAGTCAGTAGTGTCTTCACTAAGGGTGCAGCATTCTGCAATGGCGTGTCAGGATGATGTAGGTGTAAAATATAAGGTTGCGAATGTTCTCCTTTCTGTCAAGGACTTTGTTACAGGTGAGGGGAAGATTACAGAATTCCTGAAATATTTTTCAACCAATTTACTTAAATCTGATATTTGTCAAGCTTCATTATTGAATTGAAATTTTTCGTAAATTTAGGTGATGGTGGTTGTTTTTCTCATGCCATGTAATGGATGGATAAGAGTGTTCTAATAAGAAGTTAAAATTCAGGAATGTCTTCTCAGGATCAGTCAAATTTGTTTGAGCCACACTCATTGGCAACTAGCTGTGTTCCAAATTGTGGACTTTCTGGATCAGGATTCAGCATGGCAAAACGATTTGCTGAGCAAGTGGGTGGCTTTATTGGATTGAAATCCGTAAATAAGAAGGATAAAGCTTTCTGCTTGTCAATACCCTATATTCTGGTACCAGTTGATAGACATGCAAGCTCAGATACAGAAGCAAAGGATGCTCATAAATCGGATGCAACTGGTTGCAGGCCAGTGAGCATTATTCAGGATGGTCTTGACAATTCATCTGAGAGGGAGTCCAGAACTCAAAGAAGCAGAAATATCAAGTTAAAAAATTCCTCATCAACCCAAGACCGTGGCTCCCAGAGACGAGTTTTGCTTGTAGAGGACACAGAAATCAACCGAGTATGTTTAATCTGACAATATTCCAATTTTGTGAGATAGGTTCTTCAAGGCTTTATTGATATAGGACTTCTGTCTATCACCAATCCTGCTAATTGCGTCTTTTAACTTTCTTATAAATGGCAGATAATTTTGCGGAAAGTTCTCCAGAATCTTAATCTTCAGTGTGAAGAAGCTGAAAATGGAAAGATAGCAGTGGACTATTTCAAGCAAGGGAGAACTTATGATCTTATATTGATGGACAAAGAAATGCCGGTCATGGATGGACATGAGGTGAAAAAATTTAATTCTTTGATATGTTTTTATGTAGAGTTGTGTTTATTGTACTTTGTTGGACACAAGTTTGTCTATTAATCATCTTCAATCTAAATATCCTTGCTTCGGCCATGATTCAGTCATATTTTGCATCTGAAATTCCTGTCTTATATTTAGGCAACAAGGCAACTAAGAACAATGGGAGTCAAGACCCCCATTATTGCATTGACTGGCAATGCTCTGCAATCTGATAAAGACCTTTTCTTTGAAGCTGGTGTGGATGACTTTCAAACTAAGGTATGTGTTTTTTCTCTTATATGCCTTGAGTTGCTGGAAATGCATCCTAGAGAAACTGTTGCATTTTTACAGCCCACAACTGGTTTCACATCATGAATGGCTATTTCTTGACCTTTTTAATGTTCTTTAAAAAAACTACATTTTTAAAATATAGGCAATATTAAATGTGATGTATGAGAGAGAGAGACAGAGAGAGAGACAGAGAGAGAGAGAGAGAGAGAGAGAGAGAGAGGTGTTTCTTGTATTCAAGATTTTTAAATCCCATTTCTTGTATAGTATAGTTTATGCCATTTTCATGGTATTGCGTGGTCATTCATTTATGGTATCGTATGTTTACATAATTGTTTCCAATATTTCATATTCACCTGTTTTTCCAATTCTGCTTGTCCTTTAACAGCCTCTCTCCAGAGACAAACTTGTGCAGTTGCTAGCTCGATATGGGGTTGAGAGTTCATGTACTGAGAATAGAAAGTGCTGAGAAAGGAGAAGCTACACAGCTTCATTGTATAATAACAAGGATGTTGCTACTTTACAGATCAGCAAAAGCAAACAAAGCCAGCGGCAAGAGAACCAGAGTTTTCAGCTTTTTAGTGGAGCAATTTCTCCGTTTCGCTGAATTTTTTTTCCGAACTTCTGAAACTTATTTTTTTGCAATGTATAGCATTGGCCTGAAATGTAATTACATCATTGTATACATAGTGGAAGGTATGGTTAAACACATCTCGTAGAAAAGTAAAAATAGATGTTGTGGGGAATGCCTTTGTGCCAATACACTTATTGTTTTCCCCCTAACGTCTGGCATGCACAATTTTGCATTCCCTACAACACAGTATAAAGAACTATAAAAATCTTGTATACTGTAAACAAACTTACCACCTCAAATATATTTATGGATCTTCTTGATCACTATTGTAAGAAATAGAATCACAAATTTCACCCTTTGACAATTGAGGCTTGTATTGTGAAGTGAATCCTATTTGCTTGAACGATTCCATTCTGCTAGTGTTTCTGTCATAATATTATGTTGATAGAATTTTGAAAGCTACCCAAAAATAGCTTGCAAAGCTACCAAGCAACTTGAACAAATTGTTGGTGATTTAAATTTACAATTTTTCTGATAAATAAGTTTCTAAATTATTTAAATGAGAATTTTCAATTTGCTTACAATACCTCAAGTATAGGCTCTATGCAAAATCTCACCCAAGATTTATAAAGAAAAAAAAGCCCAAGATTATTGAATGTAGATTAACTTGTTCTGAGAAGTCTGTCAAAAATATTTCTGCAAAGCTAGAGCCTAAATTTTATATGGAGAATGGGCAAAACCACAATAAGAGCAGTCGGATAAGCTGTCTTTGTCAAAAATATATCTTCAAAGCTAGATTTTACTACAAGGAAGAGCAAAGCTACAATAAGATAAGCTTTAGGAATTTTAAACTGAAACATATTGTAAGAAGTGAGAGTTGAGAGGCACATTACATTAACAGGTTGGCAAAGCATCACATTCTATAGTGGATAATCGAAGCAGAAAATAGACATCCACACAGCTCTTTTTCTACTGAAAGTAGCTCCTACAAAAGGAGGAATATATGAGCTGTTGAGGATGGATGGACCATTATTCTCTAGAGCAGGGAGCCAAAGCTCCACAAAAACCCATGAAAGCACATAAATGATTGCATCACTTTCTCTGGTAAGTTTATTCACATAAGAAAGCAAGAAGTTATCGGTGAACTATTCTTTCTGTCTAGGTCCCAAGGTCTGAAAGGTAGGGTGTTTGGCAGCTTAGTAGGAGTCCCAATTGAAAAATGCCTCAAGTGCCTTGGAAGTAAGACAAGTGACCAGAAAGAACTTTGTTTCAAACTAGTTCATGTCTTTAGATTAAAAAGAGTAAAGCTAATGAGTTCCAGTGACTTTCAAGTGCCCAGTACGTTCAAGGATTCTCGGTTCTCTTGTTACTCACAGGAAAATAATTGAAATGTTATGGAACCACTGATCCACATGGGAAAGTATTTGAGGATAAAACAGTGTTAGGGGTCTTCATAACCACTGATGCCAATGTCTCTTGAAAGCTGACTAGAAATAACTTTGTTTAAAACTTGACTAATGTTCTTTAGTTTAGAAAGAGTAAGCTGATCAGTTAAATCAACTTTTAAGTGCTGATCTACATGGGAAAACGTGATTAGAGGATAATTTCCTAAGATGAAGATCCACATGGGAAAAAATGGTTCAGAGGACTTCCCGACTCGTTTCAGGAAATTAATTCCTTAAAATGTAATGCATAATTGACACACATTGTTTCGAGGATAATGCAGAGTGTCGTTGCATTCATAACTATTTAGTAGATGAAGTTAAACTAGTGCTCTTCATTTTGAAATGCATTAATCCAATGCCAATGCATCTTTTAAGCTTGTATCATTTCTGATCTAACATACAATTGTGTGGCTACTTGTGGCTTTGGAGGTGTTCTTCTTGGTTGTCTATTTGCTGTCTTGTACAAGGCTCATGGCCCTTTCAAAATCCCCGCTTACCTTAATAAAAAACATCCATTTGGGCATGGTAAACACTCTTGCCAAAGATGTTAAGGTGAGACTATTGTGCTGTCACTTTGAGTAGGGCTAGGTGATCATTACCGACGATTCACATAACCCTCTACTTGCTGAGACCAACAGTCCAGAATCAGTGCATACTCACCTGCATAAACTTGTAAGGGACGTAGCAAATCAATGCATTTCTCTGCTGGTTGAACATGGATGGGTCAATATATATGTGGTCTGTGTTTCATGTCAGTAGACATCTTAGATTGTTGAGGCTTGCTTCCTAGTGTGTAGATGCTATTAGCATTGTAAGTCAAATTGCACGTTTTTATACATGAAAGACCAACAAATTTTAAAGCTAACAAGAGGAATCTGCGAAAGGTTTTAATATGATAGAATCAATAAAACACAAGAAAATTATCTTAGAGATGGTGAAATTAAGAATCTCGGCATAGCTTCAAAACCAGTTTGAAGCTTAATGATCAGGATTCCAGGGTGTTGTGGATCGCGTGAATTTTGTTTTTTACATTGATAAAAACATTAAAAAAATGTTTGTGCTCACGAGTAGACTGATCTTAATCCTCATACAAGCTAATTGCCCTGCAACCAAAGTCATACGACTCTGAACAAGAAACACACAATTTTCCACCTCTCCACCTTCATTACTGGATGCTTTGTAAAACATTAGGGTAACTATCTCGCATATAATGCTTGTCTACATCAAATTGGCAATAAATCTAAATTGCTTTAGACACACCAAATCTCGGGAGTGGGGTGAAGCACTTAATTTTTCGAATTAGTCTTGTATAATATTATAAAGAAGTAAATGGATCTCTTTACCCCGAAATAGGTTATTGAATAAGACAATTAACTTAATTTATAGTTGGAACATATCATGTGATATAATGGAAACAATATCACAAAAGAAAAAGATACACTCCATCAATTAAAGTAGATTACCAACCACATTCACCTATTGGATGTGACATACGTTCGATTTAATTTAGTGTAGAAAAACTCTTGTTAAGTGGAAGTTTTGTTCTACGGGAAATGAGAACATATTGGTTTGCAAATTTGTATATTTAGAGATATATCTTGTAGATTATGTCCTTAAAATATTAGGAAGTGTTCATTGTGTGATGACGATCTCATCCAAATTTCAATATAGAAAAGTTGCATCTATGTCTAATTGTTCAACACCAAGTTTGAATAAAATAAAATCAAAGAACTTGATAGATACAAGCTTTCCATTAGGTGAGAAGATCTCACCAACATGCATATTTTCATTTATAGAAATAACTATTAGCCACTAGTCATGTTCTTTACTTCATAGCTCATTCTTAGAATCGACTTCTCTACAATGCTAGAGTTATACCTTAGAAGACAAAGCAAAACAAGAATGCATCTAGACAAAATAGGTGAGTGTGGGTATGAGATTGTTCATCTGAATCACTTTGACTTACTCTTTGAAAAAAGTCTTCATCAGATCCATGTTAAACTCATATTCAACATCACATGTAGTCTCCTTTGTCTTATTACTAAAAAATGTCAAGTGACTAAACTCATTCCAACACTTTTATCTCCAAAAATCAATAGATCTTTGACTCCGTCATTGTCTATCTAGCAATAATAGGTATACATATGATCATCTAATGCCAACCAAACTTCAAATGCAACACCATAATATCTAAAGATTGCCACTCTCCAAGGTAAAAATAATCATTGTGCTCAACACTATAAGATTACCTCTAAATCATTGTCAATGTTCTTGTTGCATGATTAGTGTGAACTATAGGAATTTCCTTATAGTGCCATGATTTACATCTTCATCGCATACGTTTATTTAATTGATCAATAGATTCACATCATTGTTGAATCTCTCATTGAAAGGGATCCAAAGTTTCTCACGACACTATGATTTGAGATCCACTCCTAGTAACTCCTATTGCATGCTTACTAGAAGTTTTCCATGGCAAACATGTCATTTGTGACAAATTTCCAAGAACAACCATGTGATGCCAAAACTCCAGCTATGTACTTAGAGGCTTCCCATGACATTATGGTTACTATTTTCAACCTAGAAAATAATCTACCACAATCATGTTTTGGACAAAGCTTCCATTGAATTGTGATCCAAAGGCCCTTATAGTAGCATATTTCATGTCCTCAAAACCTTGAAGACAATTCTTTTTTTCACGTTTGGCCTTCAAAAGACATTCTCAATAGTCTATCTTATTGTGTCTCTAACACTTAACACGTCAATGCTCAATGATGACCATAGGTCAACAAATTAAATCTTAAGACAAAGATCATATGTCTACATGTCATGAAATAATTTACATTAAATAACACGATATTCAAAATGATTAGGAATTCACTAACACCATTTTCAAGGTGGGTATCTATGCTACCTACATAGACACCACCACTACTTTATAGATTCACTTATGAGTTCTTCATGCAACGTAAATGTAGATGAACATGGTACAGACAACCTCAATTTACATGCATGCAATTTGCAACAAAGGTGACTAGAACATGCCCATAGGCCAAAAACTAAAATCAAAGTAAATTGTAGAGCGAAACTTGTATATCTCAATTAGTACAACTTGGAACAACTAAAACATATCAAGCTAAAAATCATGTAGGTTCAAAATTCTATTGGTAACAATAAAACTAAAAGATCATGTGTATTATTTTCATGTAACTAACATTAGAATTTAAACATCCTTAGATCAAAATTGCATAAATTTATCACTATAGGACAACTAAAAGTAAAAAATTAGAATAATGAATGAGTCTCTAACTGTGATTGAAAGCATGTGTGCCAATCCAAACTTTTATCATTTGGACAACCCTTGAGGATTACAATTTGGAAAACAAATTTCCACTAATTTGTAAAACAATATATATTTTAAACACAAGATCGACAAAACACGTTGCATGTAGCATGTAACGTAGGCTACAGAAATGACTACCATGCAAATATGAATTTTTCCACACATCTAAAACACCAACAAATCTACAAAGCACACTTTATTTTTTGAATGATGGAATATCAAAAAACTAAAACATGTAGATTCAATGTGCATCATGAACTTACAAATTTCATGCAAATGTATCTAGGAGCTTCGAGTCACCACATGACCAACTCTACCAAGTATATACAAACAAAAGGAACATGGGTTTAAAAAGAAGCTCTAAGTCATCATGTGACCAACTCAGTTACCTCAAAGTGAGCATTTGTTTAAGGGATAAGTAGGAGTTCTAGGACACCATATGGCCACCTTTGCAACCTCCACATGGCCATGTATTTAGGGGAATAAATAGGAACTCCAAACTTCATATGATAAACTCTACAATCTCCCAATATCTAAGGATCTATCATATACCTCCAACTAGGAGCTCCGAGTCACTATATGACCAAGTCCAATGATGAGGATGTAATCCAAGGAAACTTCCAGCATTATTTATAATTCACTCATTATAATCCAGGAAATCTCCCAACTTGTGCTTCCAAAGCTTAAATTTTGTTTATCGAATCTCTCCACATCCATTTTAGAAGTGTATGCCATAACTATATCCTTTAATAAGATTACTACAACTAAATCCTACCCAAAAAGGGATAATTACAAAATATGCCATAATCTTCTCATAGATCAAACAAGCTCTCCATGATTTGATACCAAATGAAAGGAAACACAAAACATTTGCCTTCTTAATCTCACATAGAGAGAATGCACAAGTTATCCAATCTATTATTGCAATTTGAGTTAGAGTAGTACTAGGATTGGTGACCTCCTAGGAAGTCCTGGTGCTTCACCTTTGTGGACATCCCCTGGATGCGATGAGTGCTAAGTGTTCCATTCATTCCCATGAGAGATGGGTTCTTGTGAAACACTACTCATGAAAAATGGGTCAATGAGTGGGACTCAAAAACAACACAGTTGAATCCTGATAACAATAACACAATCTGACTTGCTGTGAAAAATATATCCTACTTATCAAGTGATAAGCTTAAGGGGATTTCTAATGAATGAATCATAAGGCACACCACTTGTTGAAGGTTTTGCAAATGGGTTTGCAAGAAAAATGGGCTTAACCTTGGAGGAAACTTTGAGCTGGAGTATTACTGGGAAGTCTTGATGCTTCACCTCTGCGGGCATCACCTAGATATAATGAATGCTAAGTGTTCCATTCATTCTCATGAGAGATGGGTTCTTGTGAAACACTAATCGTGAAACACGGGTCAATGAGTATGACTCAAAGAATCTTGATAGCAATATCACAATAATGTTATCTTATCAAGTTACAATATAATATCACTCTAAGCCTTCATAGGATAATGACACTCATTTAAGGAGAAAACCATACAAGATATGGTATTTTTTTAGCAATAAAAGACAACTATTTTAGTATTCCTCATAAGATTGATCGAAGAATAGATGAGACCCACACATCCCACTCTATACTACCGAGTATCTCTCAACAAGTAAGTCAAGTCTCTATGTGGGTACATTAAGCTTCACACATTATGAACATGCACAAAATGACATCTAAAATCCACCCCAAGCCTTTTGTTTAAAGGATCAAGAGTAAAAAGAATGAAAAAAAATTACTTTTTGTATTCAACCTTAATCAATGTACCAAAGAAGCACATCTTAAGGTGGATGCCCAATTTTGACTGTATAGTCGAATCATTACAACCTCCAAGGAAATGCAAGCACTCTATCCTTGATCCAACTCCTTAAAATGACATCTTAATGTAATCTACCTTAAATGATTTTATAATATGTAAATAATTAAATGCGTTTCTTCAATGTGCATCCCACTGTAAATGCATTGTCCAATCCCAACATATTGAATCATGATCCTGTCAATCTATGTTCTTAATAAACCATGAATCTTAATGCTAACTATATTTTCCTATTATGCCTACCACACTAATTTAATTTCCAATATCCTATATAAAAACTATGAAAAATTATTGTGCTCCCTAAGTGTGGTGCCCAACTTCAAAACCAAACACAACTTTACAAAATATCAAATATTGTATACAAGATGTCCACCACATTGCCAACAACTCCTAGATCTTGCTTACATTATTTTAAATTATTTTAGAATATTTCCATTTTTTATTTTGTCATAAATCTTGTTTATTTCACATGAGTGCAAAAAGGAGAGAAAGTTTCAACTATTTCTAAGAAAACTTAGGATTACTTCAAACCAACTTAAGGGCCCGTTTGGGTACTGGAATACCATATCCTGGATATGGTCAATTCAGGAAGATGCTTATCCTCAAAATGAAATCCGAAATATGGTCTGACCCGTTTGGTTCATCTGGAAGATGAATGAGAAGATGCATAAGGAATTTTAATTCTTTATTTTTTAATTTCTTTGAATATGGTGTGTATATATGTGTGTATACACACACACATGCACACGTGTATATATGCATACATACATGTGTGTGTATATACATGTGTATATGTGTATATACACATACAAGTGTGTATCCATGTATACACATATACACACATGTGTATATATACACACATACACACATGTGTGTATACACATATACACACATTTATGTATATATACATACATATACACACCATACATATACACATACAAGCGTGTATCCATGTATACACATATACACACATACATGTGTGTGTGTGTGTATGTATATATATATATATATATACACACACATACAAGTGTGTATCCATGTATACACATATACACACATGTGTATATATACACACATACACACATTTGTGTATATATACACACACCATACATGTGTGTATATATATAGACATATACACATGTGTGTATATACACATATACACACACACCATACATGTATGTATATATACACACATACACACACATATATGTATATATATATACACACATATATACACACATGTATGTATATATACACACATATATGTGTATATACACACATACATGTATGTATATATACACACATGTGTATATACACATATGCATATATACACACGTGTACACACACACACACACACACACACACACACACACACACACACACACACACACACACACACACACACACACA
>MU226385.1:746554-805966 GCA_018584345.1 Thuja plicata
TCTTAGGCTTTTCATGCCTCATTCATAATGTCACAAGGGGTTTTCTTTTCTTTCCCCTTTCAAATATCTTGTCTTCTTGTGTTGGATATTGGAGCTTTCTCTCTCCTTGTTTATGGTAATATTTTTTATGCATTTACTCACTTAGATTCTTTCCTGGTATTGTTTATTTTTTACTTATTTCTTTTCATTTCTAACATGGTATCGGAGCGGTTTAATCTTTATTTTTGAGTGTTTGCATGAAGGTACGATTCGAAGGAGACTCTTGAGAGAGATTTCACTAATTTCTTTTTTAATCTTCTTAAGTTGAAAAAAAAAAATCAAATTTTTTTTTGGGGTTTGGCTGGTTTACCGCCAAACCCTATTAGATTCTTTTTTTCTGTTTGTGCAGGTTCTCTATTTTGGCTTAAAAATCTTTAATCTAACTCCTTTGCATGTTTTTGGTTCTATACTTGTATGCTGGTTTTTTTTACGTAAGATCCTTGGAGGATTCAATAACTTTAATCTCTATGTGCTGGATCGGTTGCTATTTAAAATATATTTTTTATAATCTAATCTCTGGTTCTGTTATTTTTTGGTTATCTAATAATAGCTTCTAACATCTGCATTAACATCTCTGTTGCAGGCTTATCTCTGTTTTTTTCATCTTAGCTCTATCTCTGTTTATTTTTAAATCTTTTAAAATCTTTACTAACAGTTCCTTCGCAGATTTTGACTTATCTCCATCAAGCTTTTTTTGTTGCCTTTGGAATATCCTTTTTTCCCATGCTTGTAGTCTCTCTTTTCACTGAAGTTTGACGAATAGGCTGCCCAAATTTAACAGGTTCCCCTTTTTCCAGGTCATCGTACAATTTGAATCGTCCTTTTTCTTGCTTAATATTTTTATCAGTAACAACCTCTGCAACATATAATCCTTGCTCGCTAGACAATACTCCTTCTTGTGTGTTATATATCTTTATATCATTTTCTGTAAGTCCATCATGCAAGCCTTGTTCACTGAGCTCTTCTAGTCTCTTTATAATTTCAGCATAGATTTCATTAGGTTTGATTTGCATTGCCGTTGATAGGGCAGCAATAGCAGCCTGAGATTCCATGCATCCCGAATTCATCAAACCCTTTGGTCCTAATAATATCTCACAAATAACTCGTGGATCGGATGCCAATGTGTGTGAAACATCCAGACCATGTTTTTTTTATACTTCTAACCAGTACCTTCCACACTACATTCTTGCGGCTTCCTCTTGTAACGCATGGATGATGAGAACACAATAAAAGCAGTGCACATGTACTTGAAATTTTGGCAAGAGCTGGTGCTGCAATGACAAGCAAAGCCTTTACCAGAACCCCTTCTGGTGGCACTATGGGCAATAAGCTATCTGTCATGTTTTCTGCATCACCTGTCTTGGCAAACTCCAGGC
The DNA here is from genome assembly GCA_018584345.1 of Thuja plicata. Classification (NCBI taxonomy): domain Eukaryota; kingdom Viridiplantae; phylum Streptophyta; class Pinopsida; order Cupressales; family Cupressaceae; genus Thuja; species Thuja plicata. The sequence continues at coordinate 747,970 of MU226385.1, forward strand.
GTTCTCCCAGTACATGAAGCCATTCAAAGAATTCAGATAACAACTCTTCTGATAGTTTTGGTACAGACGAATGGACACGCTTCATTGCTATGGATGCAAGTCGACAACAAAAGACAACTTTCAAAACCAGATCTAAAGATGCTGGAAAAGAGAATTATTAATCAAGGAAAGATAAATAAACTACCTAGATACTATGAGAGGTATGATGAGAATGATAAAATTCTGATTGAAGACTTTGTCGTTAATCATATGCTAGTGTTCAAAAATAATCTACTTGAAATTGAAGGTAGTATTCCTAAGGATCTATGTGAAAAATTGGAAATAAGGAAGCAGTTAGCACTCACAGAAGATAAAAAAATAAGAAGGAAAGCCATAGATGATATGCTACCAGTTGTTTCATATGATGAACATGAGAGGATATTGAAAGCCATAAAACCCATGTTGAGAATAAAAGTAAGATTAATAAAAGTTATGGGGAGAAATTATAATGAGTTTATAGAGGATACCCACAAAGCTATTAATAAGGTACTAATGGAAACAAAACCTAAAAAGCCTTTACTTCCTAAGCCCAAGGCTACTAATCCCAAAACTATTATGAAAGGAGACTCCTGTAAACCTACATAAATAAACATTGACTTATCTAAGGATGGAGATGATAGTAGTTAATTTTTCAATGCAGTTAAGCAACCGTACTTCTTTGCTGCTAGTGTGCCTGTGTCTTTGGACACTTCGCGAGATATAAGTGAACCTTTTCAAGGGAATGCAGATACTATTTTTGAAATAGATGGAGGCGGTGAACAAAGTGCAGTCAATCTGGCTGAGACAGAGAAGGAAGAAGCCACTAAGGAAGATCTGAAAGAAAGTTTAGTTGTGGATACGAAGGAATCATAAACTAAGGTTGAAGTAAAACAAGAAACAAATGTATCTATTCCCATTTCTTCAAATTTATTGTTGGAAAGTGGTGATAGATCTCTGATTATTGATATTGATGGTATGGATGAGGATGAAGTGATGAAGTTATCATACATAGACCTTTCTAAGGCTAAGGAGAGATCACAATAGAAAAAAGAGAAGAATTCAAAGGTACTAGAAAGAGCAGTTGATAGTATCAAAAAAATTCTAGCCCTACCTTTCACTTTCCAGGGAAGTGATACAATGGACAACTTGAAAAAAATTCTTGATGACTTTGATTTTCACTTTGACTCTTTAGAGAAGGCCACATCAGTTAGAGATGGAAAAGATTACATGGCGAAGAAGATGGAAGAGATATGCAAGTCAATAAATTGGGATTTGAGTATACTAGATAACATTATTGTTGAAGAAAAGTCTTGCATAATTCATGGAAGGAAGTTATACATCTACTGTATAAATCCTCTTGTGCACTTGAAGAATATAGATGACATCATTGAGAATGACAAAATGACACTAGATGAAATGGTAAAGAGTCGTGAGTCCTCCTCACAAACTATCACTGAGTTGGATAAGGAAGTGTCGAGGCTGTTGAAAAAAATAAGTGTGCTTGAGACTGAGAAAGGGAAAGTGTTGGGAAGATTTGGTGTGCTGAGGAGCTTAATCACTCCAAAAGTATAAATTCTGGAGAAACATCTTGCTGATATGGAGAAAGCGAAGAAGGCTCTTACTTAAGACATGCCTATAGAACTAAAGGTCATTGAGATTTCATCTTTTTCTCTGAATGGTTTGATTCATGTTGGTCAGATCTTGGTGAAGACATGGACAATAGAGGTGAAGATCTTGGAAACCTATTTCCAAGATGTACTTCACATGGTATGAGTTCTTGATGTGTAGTTTTGAAATTTTGATGTGTACATAGATAATTTTTTGAGTATAACTTTGTCATTGATGTCAAAGGGGGAGTAATGAGTAGGAAAAATGCACTTAGTCAGTTGTTTGGTATTGAGCACTTAGTCATTTTTCACTAAGTATTGTCATCAATGCAAAGGGGGAGATTGTTGGCAAGTGGCCTGATCAGCATAGCATAGAGGTTGTAATTATGACAACACTACTCATTGGCATGGTCGCTTGAAGTACAATCTAGTTTTGGATATTCAGTTTTGAAACATGACTAAGTGCAGGATGCAGTTAACAAGGTATAGTTACGCAGTTTTGATCAGCGAGCACAATAGTCATCGAACTAAGTCATGCGTGCTTAGATGAGTGTACTATGAGATGTAATAGACTTTCAGTTAAGGTTTCTTTAATTTTGGAGTTGACTGGACATAGTTATAGCTTGTTGAAGTTATGCGAAGATAGTACAACAGTGATACATGGTAGATGAATGGTCGCGATTATTAATGGTGTATTTTGTGAAATCTAGAAGTGCTACTTTGGATTTGGATTGGGTTCTACCTTATTTTTGTTGATGTATGATTGTTGACTATGTATTTTCTATTTGGTTAAGTGTTGGAAACATTTTGTGATGTTCGTGTGAGCCGACTAAAAGAATCTTTTGAGATCGAGTATACAAGTAAAATTATTTTATGATGCGAAGTATGCGTGAAATGTGTAAATGTATTGTGATGTCAGAATCAAACAACAAAAGTTGCAAGATTTAACCAAGACTACTTGAGCATAGAAAATGCTTTTAATAGTTCATATTGATAAATCTTTGTAATATACATTTTTGTTTTGTAAGAGTAGTAAAATCCTTGTATACCCCTAATAGGGTTTCTATCCTTTAACAAGGATATGTACTAAATGTAATATTTAGCTCTTAACAGGGCTAGGTCTCCTAACATGGACACTATACTTTTTAGTGCATAATTTGTGGGTATCATCCCCACCCGGGGTTTCCCTTGGCCAGGGTTTCCTCGTGAACAAATAATCCTTTAACAAGGATATGTACTAAATGTAATATTCATCTCTTAACAGGGCTAGGTCTCCTAACACGAACACTATACTTTTTAGTGCATCATTTGTGGGTATCATCCCCACCGGGGTTTTCCCTTGGCCAGGGTTTCCTCATGAATAAATCATGGTGTTATGAGTTGTTTACTTTATGTGTATGTTATTCTTATTTCAATAATTATATGGTTAAGTTTGAAATTGTTAAGTTTGAAATCAAAGTGTTGTAATCTTTATTCACCCCCATCTTAGTATTACTTAATCCTAACACACATGATATTCATGTCTCCATCATATGCATTTTTAATTATATGCACTTCATGATTGACAATCACATACATGACTATTACTCATTAGTGTGCGCACCAAAAAGTTTAAATTGGGTATTTAGGAAATGTATTTTAAAGAATCATTTTTAGAACAATACATTCAAACATTCATCTCTAACATTTTGTAGGTCTACTATTACCATCTCTTTGGCTCATCAACATCCAACCACACTATCTCTTTTATTTTTATTGTTGACTTGGTCTTGAAGCTTAAGGAAGGCACAAGGAATCTTGAACTTAACCCATGCATAGAAATCTCCACATTGATGTGTAGCCCTAATGATATATCATTAGATATTCATAGGCACAAAACACTTTTACTTTGCCGAAGATGGAAATCATAAAAATCAAGACAAGCACATTTTTTTTTTGACAAAATCACACTTTGGATAGGATAATCCCCATCAATTTGACATAAACACTTCTATTTTAGAATTGACCTTTCTAATCCCATTTCTAATTAAAATTTTACTTTACAATATTTGTATCATATAATATCTTATAGACCAAAATTCACATTACAAAGTACATAATTATAATCTTATTATTTCAATTGTAACACTTTTAATTTTAATATTTATTACATTATTTGATAATTTCTATAAAGAATATTACTACCCTCAATTAATTTACCCATTCATTAACATAATCTTTGATGTTTTAAAGGGCATACTTTCACAATCTTCAACCTTACATATTTTACATGTACCATTTGTCTTTTAGTAACATTGTGATGGAATAATTGTGTCCTCTAGAAGTATAATTTTTAGATGATCTTACTCATAACCCATTTAACACATCTTAAAGGAACATCTTGAACATATCAATGCACTTCCTTTTGGCCACAACAATTGTTTAAGAAATTTATGGTGACATAATAAGAGTGCTGGAAAATTGCAGCAACATTATAGAAATGTCTAAATAATTCATAATTCACTAGGTAGTCATTGGAGGATCACATGATCCAATATTATATTAAATTATTCCCACATCTCAATGATGAATTCCCCCCTTAAAAATTATTCATTACAAGTCAAAATACTCTATGGAAGTTACTATTAGAAAATTCTACGATCTATAAGATCATCATTAATGGTTATAAAATCAAACATCCCTAGAAACTTGGTAATTATATTGTTGTTTTATATCCCCACCTAGCTAAACTTTTTAAAGTGTATAGTTGAGAAAATTCAATAATTGTTAGAACCTCGGTTTTTAAAAGTGTATTATTTCCCATAGTAATATACTTTACAAGTTGAAAATAAGGACAAGAATGAACTAGTGGTTGTGAATTTAGACAAAAGTGGTTGTCGAATACCTAATAAGGTGGACAAATAATTAGAAAATCAATCAAGTAGGGGAAAGATCCTTTGAATTTCTTGCTCAACAAGTATTAAATATTTCTTCGAGATCTTCTAGAGATCAAATTAGTTGAATTCTCTTTTATCTCATGGTTTTTAGTGATCATTTGATATTCTTTAGCTTAGCCTACTTGTAATGAATGTCATTTGATATCTAGTTTTTTTTTCCATAAATTATTGACAAATACAAGTTTGTTGATGAATGCATACATAAATTTATATTAATTAAAAACATATATACGTATTCAAAAATAAAGTAGCAGGATACAAGAAAGCAAGTTTTATTTAATGTGATCTATGATGTGTTAAATCATGCCACATTTGAGAAGTAAATATATTGGAAGTTAAGGTTGAAAAGAAAAATTGAAGCAAAAATATCAAAGTAAATGTTACTTAGGTTGGACCCGCCATTTTTAAAAAAAAAAATTTAAAATTGGACCTAATGCTGATGTAACTCTTATGGTGATCTATATTAATTGTTGAAAATTGCAACTTATGACCAAATATAACTATTTAGAATTAAAAAATTCCTACCAACTATGATCTGTACTAGATTGTGATGAATTTTCTATGTAATACAAATTTGTACAATTGTTCATACACGATCCTCTAAGGCCCTATAATAGCTAATTGTTTTCTCTCCAAATATAGCTGGGTTTTATATCAATCCATTGGTTTTTGGGCTTTCTAGCTCATTGGCCAGGTTTATTTTTTATTTTTTTATTTTGAGGTCTCTAACATAAATTCATTCCCAAAATTCTTATAGAAAGAGCTTAACTAAAGAAACTACTTGCTAAATCTTTATCCAACCATGTATTTACAAGAATCCAAGTCTTCAAACAAATACTTGACAGATCTTTCATGGCCTAGAAATTAGACTCTAAGGGCAAGGCCCTATGCAATTGCTTAGCTTATTTTGGCTAGCCGTCAGTGCTTAGATTTTTTGCTTCTAATTTTTCAAACAATCAATTAATTTTTCACATAAAATTTAGAGAGAAAAAAGAAAAAAGAAAAAAAAAAATAGTAACAAATAAAAGAGGGAAAGAAATTTGTGAAGGCACCTCGCAATTTTTTCAATAAGCAACATTGCTTATTTTAAGCCCCCTCCATTTTCTTCACAACTTATTTCCTAAACGATTGCTGCTCCACAATAATAGAAAAAGATTATATATTGTTCTTTTTTCACAATACTAAGTTTCCATGGGACTATAATTGTTTAAATTTTAACACAAAATATATTTAAGCAACAAACATGGGAACACGGGGTAATACCCCTTGAAAGGAAAATTGTAACAATAAAAATATTTTCTCATAAAATGAAGAAAGAAAAATATAAAAATAATTATATTGTGCATTTTTAACTCTAGCTCCCATTCTACATGACTTAGAGTTCCATTATTGACCCAATTCTCAATTTTGGTAAAAAATATGAGCTAGCTAAGTTTATTTTAGCTAGGTTAGATATATCCACAACTTTTCCAACTAAAATTGTTCACTAAATGCATATGTAGCACCATTTTGAAGCTAAAATCACATAAATAATATTTTTTTATAAATATTAAAATACCCTTTTGTAGATCTATAAGTGTGTGTGCACACACACACACACACATATATTCCATTTTATTTTTTTACTAAAAGTAGGTTATCACCACTAGATATAAGATACCATGTCAAGATTGTATAGTTTTTCTAATTTAGATAAATTGTTAAGTCAAAAGGTGATATTGAATGTAAACAATTTATTTTTAATACATGCATTTTTAAATATTAATTCAAAAAATCAGAAAAAATATCTTCATGCATTATATTTTGAAGTTATAAATACACACAAAAAATTGAAAGAAAAAAAATTAAATTTACTATATACTAAATTATAACGTTTGTTTTATAAAAAATATATTTGTCTTTATTTAAAAATATATTTTTTTGAAATATACAAATATAAAATACATTAAAAATCCATTTTATTAGTTTGCATCATTTTGAAATTTAAAATATATATTTTATTTTTTATTGATTCAAGTTAAAAAGTTGGATTAATGTTGGTCATTTCCTTTATAAAATTGTGGTCCACAACTTTGTACTTCGACCCTCAATGTTGCATCTACTCTGAAAGAGTTTTTCCACCCAAAAGGAAACTCATCTCAAGGTGTGGATTCACATATAATTGTACTAATGTAAAAATAGAGTACTACAATAGTTTTAATGCAACAATTGTGTTTATGATATGATTGATTTTTACACAAGTTCCATACTAACTTTTTGGTAAGTTTCATGGGATCTATATTATTTGATTAATGTCGTTAATGATATTCAAACATGACTTGATTTCCATGTGGATTCAAGGCATGAAATATCAAATATTGCAAAAAAAGTTTTTCATTAATTCAAAGGGTTGGTCATAATGTTGAGCCAATTTTTCTTTTTGCAAGTGCTTAGAGCTAGTTCTAACTCATTGAACATTCGTAGTCCAAGCTACAAATACTAGAATATATCTTGTAAATTGTAGGAAGGGTTTGCAAATCACATTTGCATGTTGTTGACGAGACTTTGTGACCGGGTCTGCCAACAGATGTAAGTTGTCACCGAATACCGGGGTACCGGCCAACTTCGCCCGTAAAGGTTGTCTGGAGAAATGAGATTCTCTGGGCCTTCAAGCACATGAGAGTCAGGTCTCGACGGTGCGGGAGCTTAGTTGGGAGTGTGACTGTTTTGTTCAGGGGGGATAGCTGGTTATCTCGACTCATCTCCTCTGGGGATTGAGGTAAGTGGGGTTTCCTGCAAGCATTCATTAGTTGACCAAACAAACTTCAAAAGATAGACCAAGGTTAGAAGTATTCCATCCATCTATAGTCATGCAAATACGTTTAAACATCAACCATGCTCTAACATGCTACACTAAAATACTGAATGTATACAGAGCCATCAGTTCATACACATTCAATAGTGAGGGGAAAAGGAGGTCGTTAATCTACTTAAAATATCAGAGCAAGGGACGTAAGAAACATACAACACGAAAGAATATCAACTCAGAGATCAAGAGACCAACAACAGCGTTGCGAGAATCCTTCCTTCTTCATTAATAGTTTTCCAGAATCACTGGTGAGTACATCAACAATGGCTCCAGGAGAGCATCTACCTACTAAGAGCTTCTAAGAACTAAGGAGCATTGAGCTCTGCAACTATGAAATGAGAATGCAGAATGCTATAGCTATGGACTACAAAATCATCAATTCTGCCAACCTCCAGAATGAGGTCGGATTTGTTATTTATATACAGATTTGCCCTAAAATTAACTTGACTTACCTTTTCACTCAATCAATAAAATACACTTTCCGGTGGCCAGTACTACCTGCACCACGTTACAACAACCTCAAAAAGAACAGAGGTCTGACATGTCAAAAGAATGAGACAAGAAAGGAGGTATGGAAGAATCAGCCTCAAGAAGAGACCCAGAGGGAGAATAGAAGAAATTTGATCCCCCGGGGATTGAGGCTACATGCTTCATTAATGAAAAAGCGGCTGACTATCTCTGATGCACCAGGTGTTTAATGCTGGGGCGGGGCCTTAGGAAGACCACTTGTCAGTTCCATCCCTCAAGCTGACGTGCTTTTTTGGGGTCACCCACTTCCTAACACCCTTATTAACTGTCTGATAATGACCAGTCGGTTCCAGGGAACATGGACGCGGGTCATCGAAAGAATACAAAACTGTAGACCCAAAACTTGGGGATCTGGGAGCTTACGCTCAAAGAATAATGAATACAAAATATGCTCAGCTGATGAAAATATCCAGACTCTGGAGGACCTTATTGCTCCTTACTATTTTTAAATGCTTCTAAAACTTGGCTTATGCCATCTTCATCTATATCCTTGATGCTGTCCCATCAGCCACGGACAACCTCCAGCTTCTCTTTGACTTCTCTGGCCCCATTCCATAATTCACTTACCATCTTCATGACATCATGTGCCCGGATCATCATCTTGGATAATCTTGATAATCTTCCCCTGTCAAAGTCCCCGACAGACTGATACAGGGACTCCATCCACTCGTCATACTTGCTGAGGACATAGTCCTCCAGGGTACATGTCCGGTGAAGGGGTCAACTTGTGACAACCCTACCACAAATGCCTGAAATATGCCCAAAGGATATCGAGCCGCGATCACCTTCTCTTTTAGGGCCTTAACTAGTTCCTTGCATACCTCAATTTTGAGGCCAAGTTTGGAGTACTGGGCCTGGAGAGAATCATATGATTTGTCTCCCAAAATTCCTACCTCTGTGACAGTTTCTTCTCCGACGTTGAGAAATTCATCCAACATGGCCTTCCATTTTTTGTACTTTTCTAAGTCTTGCTCCCATACAATAGCAGAGGCATTCGCCTGGCTGAGGAGAATGTTGATCTGATAGAGATCCGGGAGGGACACCACTAAAAATTGCCTTACGACAGCTACCTGTTCGGTGACCCTCCCATCCACAACCTGGGCCTTCTTCTTCATGGCCCTTAAAGAATCCATATCACCCTGTGTAAGCGGTAATCTAGAGGTAGATGCTTTCGGGCGGACCTCGGCAAGGGGATGCATAAGTTTTGCCAAAAGTGCGAGGAGATTCACATTGGTTTCTCTTTCCTCCTTTAACTTTTGGGTCTGTTTATTGTATCGGGCCTCTATTACTTTGGTGGCCTCCTTCAGTAGGTCCAATTCACCCTACTTATCTCTCCTTCCCAGTGCCACTTCTGTAATAGTATAATCTTTGGGCCTTACAGCCGCTATGTCTGCATCTAGGGGAGGTGTTGTGATTGCCACAACTGTACTTCCTGTTGGACCAGTCTGAAAGGTATGGACCGTTTGAGCCTTCTTAGGCTTCTTGGCCTCTGCGCTACGGGCCATCATCTCGGTTAGGGAGAGAAGAACGCCTGTTGCTACTGTCGGGGCCTTTCTCTTCCTCGATTCCACCAGCCATTGAGGTGGTTGGGGCAGCTTTGCTGTTAGGACCTGGGCATCGGGATTCCCTTCAGAATCTGTCGGCGCATTCCCGGAATCAACATTGTCATCGGGCCCTTTCTCTTTTCCCTGTTCCCGTTCCTTCTCCTATTCTCTGGAGGCCTCAGTTTTCTCCCCCATGTTGGCGTCATCCTCTGTGATATCTGGGATTTATCTGCCGCCAGTATCAATATCACCTATATTCTCAGGGATTTCCTGGTCCTTCTCAGCATCAGTTGATTCAACATTTATATCTTTAGGAATTCCCCCGTCATTCTACTACTGCTGTTCTTCAGCCTCATCAGCTTCATCTACCAGAACATCTTCCTCCATTGGAACATTTTCTGGGGGTGGCTAAGGTATCGAGCCAAGATTAAGAGTTTGGGCTGCTGTGATTACCTCACCGAATGTACTCTAGGGCGTTTGGTCACCTGAAATAACCGAAGGAATTTGGAGTGTGATGATTGGGGGTACGGTTGATCCCGTGGGTCTAGTTTCCCTGATCATCAGTTTCTCATCTATTGTTTTCCTTGGTTCATCTTCGACCTCTTGGACTGGTCTTTTCTCCTGCTCGGGCTCCTTTTGTATTTCCTCCCGGACTTCCTGCTCCACGGTAGCTTCTCGTTCCAAGACTTTCTCTTCTGCAGGGATATCCTCTTTTTCTTGGGCGGTGATCTCTTCCACCACGTGATCTATATCCTCATGAAGGTTCATGAGTTCATCTTCCCTAAAGACATCGTCAAAATCATCATGTGTGGGAGAGGTATCTGAAATGTCCTCTAGTTTGGGGGACTCTGAACTGACATCAACCGGGGGCAAGCTGGGCATATCGGGGCCTTCGTCTGTGCTTGCGGTGCGGTTCACCTTCTGATTCTTCTTCCTTAGTAGTGGGACCCCGATATCCAAAATACTTGTAGACTCCACCTCAGTGAAAGTCTGCCTACTCATCATTGCGGCCAACGACGGGGACTCGCCGGGCAAGCAGATGCTACTGGAGTTGCGAGGAGGCCCTGGGAAAGTTTTATGCTAATCTTTTGGCTTTCCAGCCTCGCCAACTCCATTTGTTTTTGTAGCTGTGCCATTATAGGGGTCGGGTCCTGAGGAGGTACCTTGGCTAGGGTATCTTCTTTCTCCTTCCCCTTTCTTGTGCTGGGCCCTACAGCTCCGGAGGTCGGGGTAGACCTTTGAACGATTTGTCTCTTCCGGGTGCTCTTGGGAGACACCCGCGCAAAATAATTATGACTAGCCTCTATAGTGGGGCGTCATACTCCCTCGATTGTTAAATCTTCTGGGGTGGCCCAATCCACTGGAGAGAGATCCAATTTGTCTAACCCCTGCTCTTTATACAATGGGTCCTCAAGGGGCCCGTCATCTGAAAAACCCTTTAGGAAACCCCAAAGGTCAAGTAATTTCATCAGTCCTTTGGACATTCGCGAATGCTGGCGGGCCCGAAGGTCAAAACTGTCTTGGCAATCTGCCCAAAAATCTTCAATATTCGCTATATGTGGTGGGGAGGCCCGAGGAAGCGCCAAAGCTATCTTTCCTAGCAGATCAAAAAATTTTCTGGTATGGTCGAATTCGACCAACCCCAGACTTTTTAGTTCACTGTCTGCCTCTTTTTCTATGGTGAGACTGCAAGTATATTTCCCACAAGAAATTGGAACAGAACATTGGTGACCTTCTTCAATGTGAAGAGGGCGTGCAACTCTAGAATCTGCCGGAAAAATTCTAAAAGAATGACTCTATCTCTGCAATACCGGGGAAGAATATAGGGTTTCCCAGAGAATCTGGTCACCTGAATATACGTATGCTATTGGAATTGAAGAAAGTAATTCCCGTAGGTGCTCACCAGGTTCATTGCCTCTTGCGATAACCGGTATCTGAAATCTTGAGTGAGTGTCAAAATATTTTGGTAAATGAAGGCATCATTTACCCTGCGAAAATTTGGGAAATTGAGTTGCCACTGGATTTGGGGATAATGATCCCATAGTGTCAACTGGCCCAGCCTATTCCCAAGAATTCCCATTGCTTTTAAACCCAGAAAATTTGGTCTTTGTTGGGCTAGTGCCCATAGTACATAAGATTTCATGTGGAACTTTAAATTCTGGAGAACGCCTTTCAACTGTGATTCCAAATGGTTGGCTATGATAGCCACCCAATTGAAGGTCTGGTTGTAGGTGGTGATGCAGTAGAGGAAGTAGTACATCCATGCCAAGAAATCTTGGGTGTGGGGCTGTCTGAAGATCCGACACAAAAATATAATGCCCGCCTGAATGGGCTCTTTAAAATACCCGCAGGGAATCTCCAGATTCATCTTCTTATGGTCCCTTTTTAGGGACTTTAGCCACTGAGAGTTGAGATATTGCTGGGAAAGGAAGGAATCTCCCTTGAACTCCTCTAATGACTTGGCTCGGGTGAGAACAATGGACCCCTTAAATTGAGGGATCACCGGCCCTAAAGAAAAATTCGCCGCGTCCAGATTGACGATAGTCGCTGGATAGTGTAATGGTCGGGGATCGGCAAGTAGAACAGTCTGAGTGGGAGAATTGTATAGTGTCGTCAGTTGGAGTATCAACTCTGGTGCTTGCACCGAGCAAGGAAAATTTTTGGCCTTAATGATTTTAGAGGCAGCCAAGTGGATAGCCATATTATCTTCGTTGGCCTTCAGTTTGTATATGGCTTGAACTAAGCCCTGCATTTCAGCCCAAAGTCTGGGCTTTGTGTCAGTTATTTCTTGCACTTTTGAGTCCACCTTGGACCCCATGAGAATGCCCTTTTTTAGGTATTTGGAGGTTAGTGGCAGCTTAGCTAGCATCTTTTCGTCCTTGGTCTTCGTAGCCGCCTGAGTGGAGGTAGTAGGAAGCTCTGGGCTATTAGGAGGAGTGATCACTTCAGACATCTTGATCAAATAATCTACAGCCTGCAAGACCAGAGAACCATCAATACATGATATAATAAAAATAACCTTACGGATTCTGAGAATTCATCACCATTTCACACCTACCCCAAAAACACTAGCATACATCAAAATCCTGGGGTATTAAGGCAACTGTGAGTCAGATTCTGGTAAACACCCAGGGGATCCAGGACGTTGGACTAAGTGATAGAAATGGGATGAAGATTCAAGGGCCTCTCAACACGTAGAGTCTGGAAGAGTTAGCCGTTGTTGATGTGACCGATAGGAAGCCATACTTGGCTGACATGGGTCATCACGTGGCCATGTGATAGGCGGCGTAATGACATTAATGGTGACAAGTGGGCTAGCATGGGGGGGAGTAAATGCCAGATGGGATGGGATTTTAATGCTTTCTCATGGGAAATTAATCCCGCCATTAAGATGACACGATAAAGGAGAGAAAAAGCCGCCATGATTCAAACTAGCGAGGTGCCAAGTTTGAACCGTGGCGATTACCTCTCTAACAAGCTCGACAGAGGGGTTAAGACGTGATGGAGCACGGTGAGCTTGATAGAATGGAAGGATATATAGGAAATATACACTTAGTGTACATAGGATCAAAGTACAACGAGGGCCGAAGCACAACTCGTAGGCCAACCACAAGACAAATGACATATATACACTTATTTACACAAACTTACACGATGTACAAAATATACAGAGACCTCTAAAGCTACTCCACAAAAATATACAAATTTATACACTAAATTACAACTACATAGAGGGCGGGCAACCCTTTGGCAGAGCCAACCCACTAACAGGAGGTGACAGAAAAACAGAACCAAAGGCGGGAACGAAAGCAAAATGAAAGAAAACAAAAAAAAGAAGACAAACGAAAACCAGCAAGCCAGGAACCAGAGAGGGGAGAGATGAAGGGGAGAGACGAAGGCCTACCTGGAAACACAAAGAATGTAAGGAGGACGAGCACAGGAGGCGATCTGCAACAAGTTCACCTTGGAATGATCACGCACCAGCACCACAAACCACTATTCAATTAACCACTAAGCACAGGAGAAAAACGCTGTTTAATCGCCTTGAAATTGCTCTGAGTGCTCTAAGTGTTTTAATCACGGTAAATGTGAAAATGACAGGTAACTCCTATTTATACCCCTAGGGTAAAAAATGCATTGCACTCTTTCCACAAACTCTGGAACAAGAAAACGTCTAGACTCCGGGCCTGGGGATTCCATGCAACAATACCTTATCGCAAAAGAAGACATGATGGCAGAGAATCCTGGAGTCCAGGATCCGTCTCTCAAAATAAAAAAAAACTTCCAGGATCCGTCTCTCAAAATAAAAAAAAACTCCAGGACCGGGTCCCGGAGACATGAGAAGACAAAAGCAAAAAGAAAGGCAACCCTCGCGGAAGCAAAGTCCGCAGGGAAAATGAGGAAAACAAAAGAAAACAAGGGAAAGAGAAAAACCGAAAAGGGGGACCCAATATTTTGCCTATAAAGTGCAGGGACAGGTATGCAGGGCATAACACATGTATTGGTGTGTCTCCATTGTAGTTGTAAAGACTCATGGAAGTATTTTAATTTTGGTTATGTATTCTCTTGCCATATTTGTTGAAATAAATGTAAAGTTGGTTTGAAGTATACATGATAGAATCCAACACATTACAAATTGTCTGTAATGATCATTTTGTCGTATGAAATATAACTTGCTAAAACTAGGTTTCAAAATTCCAATGAAACAAGAAAATTGACCTCAAGGCGTGGAACCTTGCAAATGAGGCCAAAACTCTAGAGAAGGTTGGCTTCCTCTCTACTTTAGATTTAGAGGTGTTGATCCAACTAAAAAATGACCAACCATGAACTAATCCTATTCTATCATATTTCCAAGGAAAAGGGGAAGGAAGATGCATGAAAGAGAAAGGGCCGGTTGCGATGCACCTAGATTAAAATTCATTCTTCTTTCCCAAAATAGCATAGAGAAGCAACCAAAATCACTTATAGGACCCACATAGTTTTTTTCTATATTAGTTTCTAGAGGCGAGGTGGTAGTTTGAAAAGCATCAAGAGGGAAGATTAAATAAATAGTTATCCCTACAAATGAAGTTAAAGTAATATGAAAATATAAGAAATTATAAATAATGATTCATACACAAAGAAAAGATGATTTTAAAAAGAGTGCAGATACTGAAAAATAAGTGAAGTGACAATTTTTATTGATATAAAGGCATGAGATTGTTTGCAATTACAAAAAATGCAAAAAATAAATATTTGCAAGAGAAACAAGTGAAGAACCCTTATTGTAGACACCCTAAATTTGACTATGCAAATTAACTAAATTCATATCCCTAATTGTTCTTCTAAGCCTAATGATTAATGAGATATAATTTAATTAATTATTATTCACCCTTTCTATGCCTAATTTAAATAATTAATTATATTTTCCTTCATTCTTTTAAATTTTAATTGAATGATTCTGATTGTTCCTCCTAAATTTTAATTAATCCTAATTAATTAAACCTAACCTTATCCTAATATCCTATTTCTTATATATCATGATTAGTTAATTAAATAATCCCTTAATTCATAACTTCATTAACATTTCTTCCAAATTTCAATTCTTCTCTTATGCACATGTGGCCCTTTCTCCTAATTTTTATTCTCTCTTTCAAATATGTGATATGTGACACACACATGTCACTTTCCTCCACTTCCAACTCTACATGTGACCAAATATTTTTTTTGGTGTTCAGACATGTGAGAGATGACAACTCCTTTCCCCTTACACATGTCATAGACATGTCACATTCACAAGCCCTCTATTTTTTACATATGTAATTCACAAATCAACTTAGCCTTACACAGGTTATAGACATGTCCCTTTCATAAGCTTCACCATGTGTTTCTCACACATGTGTGAGCACACTTATCCCTTATACATCCACTCTACTTATCACAAGGATAATCCTTCAATCCATGCCATCTCCTTGAATCAATCTAACTCTATGTTAATAATTGAATCATAGCCTTTGATTCTCCTAATGAAAAATCTATAAATAGAGGCCTTGGGACTCATTTTAGGAATCCACCTTCACCATATGGTTATGCTTCCATTTTTCTTCTATCCTCATCATTTTCATCCTAATATCATGTTTCTAGATCAATAAGAAACCACATTCTTCCCATCAAAAACAACATCAAAGAAGCAAATTACGTGGTTAAGGGTGCCTCTACTTTAGTCCATCAAGTATAGTGAGGTAATATAGGTCTTTTGAATTGAATTGCACATTCTATTCTTATTTTCAAACCTTTATTTCATCAAATGCATTTTGGCACGCCTTGTGGGAACTACGTCCTTTTGAAACTAATCCAAATTTTGAGTTTTATGGAATTTCACGCCGTTGACTATAGATAGGAGTCTACATTTTTTGGAATATTTTCCTATGGATTGGATTCTGCACTTTATCTGAATTTTAACACTTTTAATGAAATGATTTTGTTATTTTGGTGTCTTGTCAACTTTTTACGATAACCTTGTTCAATGTTGGCCAAATTTTGTGCTTTTAACCTTATATATGATCAAATTAAGAAGTTATGTTATAGATTCACTAACTATGGGTTGGAGTCTTTGTCAACAAATCAATGTCCTCACTTGTTAATTGATGTCTCCACCTACAAATCAACATCTTCACCCACAAATTGGAGTCTCTGCTTGATATTTAATCAAAATAACAAGTTATCTTGAAGATTTTAGCAACTAACTATAGATTGGCATTTCTATCCATGGATTGGCCTATGCTTTTTGGCGTCTATGCCTATGAATCGACTTCTCCACTATGAAAATAACAGTCTTACAAAAATGGGCATACTTTTTGCTCAGGTGTCAAATTATTTAAATTTAAAATGCGTTGGACAGATGAATTGGATCTCTATAATGGGTTGTAAACTATTTCTACACATATTTTTTCAAAAATAAGGTAAATGCTTTCAAAGTCACCCCTTTATTTTTTGCAATCTTAAGACATACATAATTTTTTTATATGAAATCATAATTTAGTTAAAAAAAATTCAAGTTTATCTGAAGGACATAAGGAATATTTTTTAATCTTTATGCAATTTTTTTGGTTTTTTCTCTGCACATTTAATAATTGGGCTTAAAATTAACCTCTCACATTTGGATTTGGATCTAAAATGAAAAAGTGTATTTTATCCCTTGATATCGCTTTTCTCCTCTCACTACTTTAGGTGAACTTGAGTGCACCATAAATAAGTGGTCTTGTTTTCTTTTTTAGGAGGCCTTCTTTGGGATTTGGTGAAGTTAGGATTGAGTAATACTGAGGGGTTGGGGGGGTGAAATAGTATTACAACACTTTAAAATAAAGTTAAACCAATACCAAATAAACCATAAGTTTATTGAAATGAAAAGAACATAAGCAATTAACACAAAAATCATAACACCATTATTTGTTGTCGAGGAAACCCTGGCCAAGGGAAAACCATGGTGGGGATGGTACCCACAACCATGCACTAAAGTATAATAGCCCGGTTAGGAGACCTAGCCCTGTTAGGAGCTAAATATTACATAGTACATTTCCTTGTTAAAGGAAAAATAACCCTGTTAAAGGTATACAACACCCTATTAGGGGCCAACTGAGCTTACAACTCTTACAACAAAATAAATTCTGTTACAAAGTGTTCTCAGTAATGAACAAAATAAGCATCTGTAATGCTTAGATAGTTCCAGTCATAGCTCTTCAATGATCTCTGTCAACCTCTTCTCTCGCATCTACCATTCACATACATACATATCCTTCCTTTCATCATATCATATCTTTACTTTACAAAAATTCTTCATATACATATATTTCTGCTAGTAATAACTGAGAGGGGGGGGGGTGAATCAGTGGCCTCAAAAATTAATCCTTAAATCAACCCTTAAAACTTATTACCACTTTTAAGCCTCTGGTTATACTTAGTCCTACAAGAGGAATGCCTTGAAATACTTATAACCAATTACTACTTGTCGGAATGCTTTGTAAATCACTCTTCTGTATGTTTACCGATAAGAAATCTTTCATTTACCGAAACACAGTAAATAGCTAGAGTATACCGATCAATCCAGAATTGCATATGTGAAATGTAAAATAGTAAAGTAATGAAACATAAACACATAACACAGATTTTTAACATGGAAACCTTGTTAAGGGAAAAACCACTGGGACTAGTACCCCAAATTTTCACTCTTCTAAAGTGAGCTCGGTTAAGAGCCAACCCTGTTAAAGGTTATAAACACACTATTAGGTGTGACCTTGTTAGAGGATTTAAAAGATAGTCTGTCACCTAGTATTTGGCATCTAATGCTACCATCCTTGATCAAACACTAACTTGGCCTGTCAATAGGTATTAGGCATATCCAATGCTACTTTCTATGATCACACTTTTTGATACTCCTTGGGATGTATCTCAATTACAAAAGACTTTTAAGTCCTGCATGGTTAAGATACTTGATGCTTCAATGGTTAAACTGAAACACTAAATGATCTGTTCACACATACAACTTGAATTGCAGATTTTAAGATCTATTGTAAGTTCATTACCTCTTTGATCAATATAATCAATTCAATACCTTTGCTCCACACCATTTTTCTCTGTGACACTGTCTCACTATTCATCAGTGTGCAAAATCTAGCTCTTTCCTCAGCTTGTTGATCAACTCTAAATGAAGACTTTCTTCTCCTTCAGAATTTCTTTAGCATCTTCCCTCTTTTCTCTTCACCCCACACAATTTGTAATGAATTGGGTTTGTCTCTTTATAGACATGATTCACTATTTCTTGGCTTTCTTGATTCTTTGTGTGATCCACAATGCTTGCCAATCAGATTTAAAGAAAACTCCAGTTTTATCTCAAAGATATCTTCTTGCCAACTGGACAAAACAACTTTAAATCCATTACTTATCCTCGGCTTTATTTGGTCGATTAAAACAGTGATAAGTATCAGTTAAGTCTATTTATAGCTCTTGACACCTAAGCATTTTATCATTTCTGAACTCTTTGTTCTGTCGGTCAACCCTTCAGTTAGTCATCGGTGATAACTGATTGTTCTGTTGATGTGACTTCAGTTTTCATCGGGATCTTCATCCTTGTCTTTTTCATCGGGCAACACTATAATGCTATCCGTCGGGTTACACTATACTTTTCTCATTGGGAAATGCTATGAATTTACTTGTTGGTAATGCTGTGCATTTGCTCATTGGGTAACACTGTGACTTTGCTCTTTTACTCTGACCATCCGTGTGCACTCCGTCGGTGTATACAATCACTTAGTGAATACTTGACTTATATGCATTACTGAAAGCATAGCCTTTGATTCATCGGTTCTTTGAAGTCTTTGGTAGTATGTCCACGACCATACAGATTATATCAAGTTGACATCAATGAAAATACAATACATTAACTGATTTAATGCCTTGCATGATCATCAACTTAACATCTTCAAACATTCAATGAGTTATAGTTCATCAATTTCATCATCAAGTCGACTCTCTTAATTATTATCACATAGTCGGCTCTCAATAAAAAATAGAATTAATAATGTAAAGAGAAAATACAAATTCGGCGCTCTTACATAACCAAAATATAGGCTATCCAAAATCATAATCGATCTTAGCTTTCTAGGAGTCCACGACATACTCCTTAAATCATTGCTACTTGTTCAACTGCTCTGTTACGCTGTTCTGCTATCTTCAAATCAATTTAACTCTTTGTAATCATCATCAAAACTAAATCAATATTAGGTGGAGGTCATACATATTCCACAGTATCTTCCACTAAGCTTTCTAGTTATAAAACATCATACTCGATCTTCGCTATCCAAAAGAATATTGTTATACTCTGTATTTATGCTTCTGTACTTAGTCATTTTGAAGACTATCTCCAAAGTTGAACTTCATTCCGATCAATCAATATATCAGATATGTAGCCATAAATGAAAACCCATAAGTGTCTCATACCATGCCAAAAAAATTAGTTTCTAACAATCTCTCCCTTTGGCATTGATGGAAACACTTAGCGAAAAATGACTAAGTGTCCCAACTCACTGTTTCTTCTTTTTCTCTTTAAATATATTTATTTTTTCCTTTTCTCCCTAATTCATTTTTCTTCTCTTCTCCCCCTTTGAAAATAATGACAAAGGTGTATCCAAAATTTATAAAAATGTAGAATTTTAGTGATTGCTCACCAGTTTTAGTACATCTTGGAAGGTATCTTCCATGATCTTCACTTTTGTATTCCATGACTCAATCAACAACTGACTAACATGAATTAATCCATTCAATGCATAGGATGATGTTTCTGCTGCCTTTAACTCTATGGGCATAGAATATGTCAATGACTCTGTAGTCTTCTCCATATGATATAAATGAACTTCAAGAATTGATAGCTTAGGAGTGAATAGGCTCTTTAGCAAACCAAATCTTGTCATTACTCTCCCTTTTTCAATATCCAAGACATTCATCTTGTCATAGATATTTTTTTATTTCTCTATCCATCTCTAATATAGATTGTGAGGAGGTCTCACAACTGTATATCATACAATTCAGTGTAGTCCTGAATTTTTCCATAATATCTTCAATGTTCTGAATATGTCTGATAGGATTTATACAATAGCTGTATAAAATCCTTCCATGCATGACACAAATTTTGGCCTTTGATGTAGATGATTGCAGAATGACCAAGTCCCATGAAATAGACTGGCAAACTTCCTTCAACTTATTCTCTTGATAACTCTTCTCTGCCTTCTCTCCAACAATCTTCACTAAAGACTCATAGTGACTATCAAAATCATCTAGTAGAAAACTCAGATTCTCTACGTCATCCTTTCCTTTAAAAAAAATAGGTACTGGGAGTAGTTTGTTCACAATATTAGCTTCTCTAGTAATTACCTTAGTCTTCTTATCTCCTTTCTTCTCGGATCTTTCTTTTGCTTTTGTGAATGCAATGAAAGATAGTCTCATCAATTCATCCTTGTCCATACTGTCAACATCAGTAATTAAAGTTTTATCCTTACTTTCCAACAATAGAGTAGTAGATGTGTCAGGTTCATGTTTTACCTCAACTCTTTCCTTTTCATCTTTTGCTGCATCTGACTCATTTCTCTCTTCAGATTCAACTTTCTGCTCTTCCTCTTTTTGTTCTACCTCTTTTTGTTTTTCCTCTTCATCTGCCACTGTGTTGTCAATATTTCCTACAAATGGGTCCTTCTCATCAAGTGAAGTGTCAAGGGCCATAGGCACACCAGAAACATAGAAATCTAGTTGCATGATTTCTTCGCTCTTCTTAACACTTGCCTCGTCTGCCTTAGAGAACTCTCCAATTCCTATAGGTGTAGGCATAGTAGGTTTAGGAGGTGGAGTATTCTCAAGAATGTTTCTCATAAGTATCTGATCTAATTCCTTTTGAGTCTCCTCTAAGAATTCCTCATAATCTCTGCCCATAATTTTCACTAATCTTGCTTTAGTTCTCAACAAGGGTTTGAATTTACTAAATATTCTTTCTCTCTCTTCAATAAGTGCTAGCTATATTCTTATCTCCAGTTTATCATATAGTTCCTTAGGTATACTTCCCTCTATCTCTAGTAGATTCTTCTTGAAAACAAGTAAATGATTTACCACTATGTCTTCAATCTTTATTTTATCAGATTCCTCATACCTGTCATAGTATTTGTTCACTGAAACAAGCTTTCCTTGCTCAATATCTCTCTTCTCCAACATCTTCAAACCAAGCTTCCATACATGTCTGTCACTTGTGGTCTCTTTTCTGGCTTTCTTCTCTTCTCCTTAGGCCACTTCTCTTCAAATAGTGAAGAAATAGGTATCTCAAATGTCCTTTATTCATCATTGAGTGTAAAATGCACATTACCCATTATACAACTTTGTATACTATCTAGTCAATTACAAATCCCGAGATCACAAAATATGCATCATCCGATGTTGTGCTCTCAGATGTAAGTTCTATGATGTCTACTCATATCACAGCTAAGCTCGCTGGAGCTTACTCCTCAGAATTAGGGGCTGGATATATTATGATATTTTCATCCAATGCTCGCCCTAAGGCCATGCTTGGCCATTTAGGTTGATTCTACTTTGTTAGCATCAGACAAAGATCCAGTAGCATCTACTATCTCTCCCTGAACTAGTACATCATTATAATATTTGACTCTCCATACCTTACCACTGCTGTTATATTCTGCTTTCTTGAAACAATTGTCAAAATCACTCTTGTATTCTACAAGACTCTTACCAATATCACTGTCATTCTTGTTTGTATTCATAGGAGGTGGTACTCTTCTGTTATTTACTCCATTATACCTGCAAAACTTTGCAATATGACTTGAATTGTTACATTTGTAGCATATAGGAGGTCTTCTGTTATGATTAAATTGCAACTCACAATTCCTTGCAATGTGTCCAAGGTTATTACATTTGTAACATGTGATCTTAGCTGCTAATTCTTCTCTGGTGTAATCTTGTATGTATCTAGATTGATCAGGTTTTTTGCATTCTACTTTCTTGTGCCCATATACGTTGCAATTAAAAAAATAACCAGAAAAACATTTAAAAGGAGTATTACCTCTGCAATCTCTCTTCATGTGTCCAAACTTGTTACATCCAAAAAATCTACCTCTGAAAGGTCTGATATGTTCTTTAGGTTATTCAAGAATAGGTTTTTCTCCATCAATCTTTGCATCAAATTTTTCTTCTTGATTCTTAGAACATTCAGCTTCATTGAATCCAATACTAGTCATATCACCTTTAGGTTTTTGTCTGTCTCTCTGCTCATCGATCAAGTCACTGCTCATGTGAAATTTCTCAATGTGTTTATTTCCTTCAAAAAGTTCACCTTTTATGATTTGATTATATTTCTCTAATTCTAGATACTTGTTCTTGTAATGGTTGTGCTCATTCTTCATTTGTCCCATCAGAATATTAGCATTCTTCAAAGCTTCTTCAATCTTTTTTTTAGCATCCCTTTCCCGTTGAATATCTTTAGCCATTGCTTCATTATTAAGCTTCAGAGTATCATTCTCTTGTTCAAGTTTCTTTATCTGATCTGAATTATCATTGTCTGAATCCTCTTTTATCTGAACCATAAGATCCTATCTCTAATTTATGGAAATTTCAAGCCGATCCTTTAGTTTCTTGATGAATCCCTCAACTCTTCTTAAATTGAATCTTAAGTCACCATTTTCTTTTTTTTCTTTATCAAGGTCTTCAAGTGCTGCTTCAAAGTTCTCTTGCAAATTTTCTGAATCCATTCTGATCTTCCTTAAGTTGTTAGACTTAATCTCCAAGGGCCAATAGCTCTGATACCAATTGTTAGGATTGAGTAATACTGAGAGGGGGGGATGAATCAGTATTACAATGCTTTAAATTAAACTTAAACCAATTCCAAATAAACCATAAGCTTACTAAAATGAAAAGAACATAAGCAATTAACACAAAACTCATAACATGATTATTTTTTGTTGAGGAAACCCTGGCCAAGGGAAAACCCTGGTGGGGATGGTACCCACAAGCATGCACTAAATTATAATGTCCTTGTTAGGAGACCTAGCCTTGTTAGGAGGTGAATATTACATAGTAAATTTCCTTGTTAAAGGAATAAAAACCTTGTTAAAGGTATAAAACACCCTGTTAGGGGCCAACTGAGCTTATGACTCTTACAACAAAAAACTTCTATTACAAAGTGTTCTCAGTAATGAAAAAACAAGCATCTTCAATGCTTAGATTGTTCCAGTCATAGCTCTTCAATGAGCTCTATCAACCTACGCTCTTGCATCTGCCATCTGCATACATACATATCCTTCCTTTCATCATATCATATCTTTGCTTTACAAAACGTCTTCATATATATAAATTTTTCATTATCAAGTCGACTCTCTTAATTATTATCACATAGTCGACTCTCAATAAAAAATAGAGTTAATAATGTAAAGAGAAAATACAAAGTCGACACTCTTACATAACCAAAATATAGGTTATCAACTTAGCTTGGCAGGAGTCCACGACATACTCCTTAAATTATTTGCTACTTGTTCAACTGCTCTATTACGTTGTTCTACTGTCTGCACATGCCTTTAAATCACTCTAACTCTCTGTAATCATCACCAAAACCAAATTGATCTTAGGTGGAGGTCATACATACTCCATCGTATCTTCCACTAAGCTCGCTAGTTATAAAACATTGTACTCGATCTTCGCTATCCAAAAAAATATTGTTATACTCTGTATTTATGCTTCTGTACTTAGTCATTTTGAAGACTGTATCTCCAAAACTGAACTTCATTCCAATTGATCAATATATAAGATGTGTTTCCATAAATGAAAACCCATAAGTGTCTCATACCATACCAAAAACATCATTTGCCAATAGGTCACCCTTAGGGATGACCTCAACTCTCATGTTCTAGCAGGTTATAAATAACAGGGGATGAATTGAAAGATATCTCTCTTGTAAATAAAATCTTGTCAATCTTGGATAAGCCCCAAAGGACTTTATACCTTCGGGAAGTGAAGGTGGAGATTTGGGTTCTCATCTCCTCCTGAATGTTTGGCATTATTCCCTTTCATCTATGCATTTGGGTTGTTGATCTCTAAGTTTTGTTGTCTATTAGTGTCTCACACTTAGTCATATTAGAGGTAGGTTGTGTTAGGAATAAGGTGTCTCAACCTTGGATAATTCCTATTCTTATTATTTGTTTTGTAAAATGTATTTTCTTGCAAATAATGTAATTAAGTGTGAGTGTACATGTCTAGTTGGCATGTTGATGTGTCACTCCACTTGATGTGTCAGCATCTTGAATTATGTGTAAGGAGATCATGGCTGAAACGGTTATGACAGATTCCTATGACATGTAAGAGCTATTTCTAGGAGATTTCAATGACAGGTGAAGACATGCAAGACATGTGGTAAAACCCTAATACGACTATTTTCTCGGAGAATGGTAAAACCCTAATATGGCTATCTTTGGAAGTTACCCTAAAAAGGAAAGCGCATGATATAAGCATTTTTTAGGGTTCCCGACGGATACAAAAAAGAGTGTATTATTGGTATGATCTGGTGCTACTAGATTTGTTTGTGCGTGTCGATTGTCTCCTGAAAGAACTTGCATTGCAAGTGTGTTGTAACCGTTGTGTTGAAGATAATAAATTGTGTAGGTTTTGGAGTGCTGGGGTTTTTTACCGAAAGGTTTTCCCCAGGGTAAATCATTGTGTCATTCTCTATTTTCTGTATGCATGGTATGTGGCTGCAATATCATTATTAAAGTAGTTAACGAATCTGAAATTGTAAGGATTTAAAATAATTTGCACAATACTTTCCTTTAGAGATTAGTGTAGGAAGCTGTTTCCACACCTGAGTTTCCTTACAAGTTAGTCGGCCCTCACTGCAACCGAGCCATCTCACTAAGGCTAATACCAAGCAGTAGTTACTGCCGAGAAAGTTAGAGGTTTTCGAGTACTCAATAGATTCTGAGCAGATTGATTTCTGAGTTGCATAGAAGTGTTAGTGCCGATCGACAACATACAACTATGCCGAGCAACACAGTATTGACCGAGCACAAGTATTTTGTTTTGTCGAGAAAAATAGATTTTGTATATGTGTTTAGAATGGCACAAACACCATGGTAAACTATTTTGGCCGACTTCTATGGAGAATTTAATGATCATATGCATGGATTTAATGCATTAATTATACACTATTTTTATGATCATGGATCCCTATCTAAGCCATGCAACCAATAAAATATGGATGCCTAAGTGACAAAAGATGATAGATATAGATCGTTGATATTGATCTAGTCTATATATGGGATGCTTCAAACCCCAATATATGTGTGTTAGAGATTGTATGTTTGGATGTAGATGTGAAGAGCATAGATCAGAAGCATATGCATACTTTGCATATCTGAAGAATTGACCAGACAGAGTGACCGAGCAAAGAAGTGAAGAGAAGAACATAGATAAATCAGATTGAGAGATCAGTTAAGAGTCAGTAAGAGGAGATCCATTATCAAAATTTGAAGTGCAAACCGAAGGATCATGTACTGATACATTCTAGCAAGTGAATCATGGTAAATCTCTTTATAAAGTGGTCCTAACAGGCCTTTGTAAATCTCTTAACCGAGTGCTTACTTTTTTGTAAGTTTAAATGCTTTAACAAGGTAGATTGTATAAGTTTAAAATATCCTAACAGGGAAGACCCCTCATAGGGTAGATCATCAGAAGTGATCAAACTTTTTATCCCTAACACACACACTTTATTACTGTAGTAGTGAAGATTTGTGGGTGTCATCCCCACCCCAGTTTTACCTCCATGGGTTTCTGGGTTACCAAAATATTTGTGTTATGTATTCATGATTAGATGTTAGACCTTTAGAATCTTTCAATTTATGTGTATGAATGCATGGTTGAATCAGTTAGTTGAGAATTTGTAGAATTTTTATAGATCTGATTCACCCCCCTCTCAGTTACTGTTTTCCCATATTAGACTTCCAACAATTGGTATCAAAGCTTTCTTCTCTTAAAAGAAGTCTAACCACTTGAGAGTTAAGATCTTGGAAATGGAGGATTATAAGTTGGGAAAGGTCATTGAGAATCATAATATTCATATTCAACTGGCACTGCAGCAGCTTGAGATAGCTAGAGAAGAATTAAAGAAATCCTTGAAAGCTAGGAAGAAATTGGCAACTCAGATGAAAGATACTCAATATAAGGAAGAAGACACTGAAGGTCTATTTAAAAATGGTGATTCAAAAGAAAGAAATGCAGCGATAGCAGATCTATTGAAGAAGAATAACACACTGAAAGAACAAGTCAAAATTCTGAAGATAGAACAACAAATTCAATCTATAACACTGTGTGAGGTGATTGATCAGAAGAATAAAGCTAAGGAAGATAAGAAAATGACAGAAGAAGACAAGAGACATATGGCTACAAGACTTGATGAAAGGATTAATGATGTGCAGAAGCTCACAAATAGTCAGTTGGACATGGTCAACCAACTATTATTTGCAAATCAAGAGATGAACATAAAAGAAATTGAAAACACTTATCTGAGATCCGAGCACAATCAACTGAAAAATGAGTTGAGATCTGAAAGAGAACTCATTGAGAGAATAAAAAAACCAAATGAAGCATTGAGATACTTTGAGGAACTTATGAGATCACCAAGAAGAAATAGTGACACATATGGACTTGGACATACCAAGCACTAGTCTTCCGCTGAAGAAGGATAATCATCAAAGAATGGAGAACTGGGGAATAGGTTTTTTTCTTTCTATTGTTGATCATGTCTAGTTTTGAAGATATTAAAGTTTCCAATTTTTAAGTTGCTGAAGAAATTTTATAAATTTAATTTTGAGATCTAATGAACTCTCAAATAGCCTTTAGTTTAAGGATGCTATTTCAACCCCTTATATTCCAAGGTAGGACAATCATTTTATGAGAAGGAGAGAAATGAGAATCAATGGTCTTCATAGAACCAAACTCCAAGAATGTCTCAACAATTTACTTTACCTTTTTTAATGACCTTTATTCCTACTCTTTGTTGTAGGAGGCCTTGTAGGGGAACCTTTACTAATAGACTTTTGTTGGATTCCCAATATTGGTTGGTTTCCCTTAATTTCACTACCCTCTAGAGATTCTTTCTCCAAATTAATCACTGAGTTGGTAAGACCTGAACAATTACTTGCTTCTTTAATTCTATTTCCTTCCAACACACCTAAAGTCAACAAAGAAATATTTGTATCTATTGGCGTATCAAGATCTGCATCCTGAGTATCAACCTTGAGAGTAATATCCTTCTCAAAATTTATTTGATCCATTGACTAAGAAACTAGACCGATAAATTTATGACCTTTTTGAAATTGTTCCAATTCCTCTAATGCATCAAACCTATTGAACAACTCATTAGACTGCCCATCCTTGAGAATTTTCTTTTGACCTCTTCCCTTACTTTGTAGTTTGACCATGATGAACCTTTTTTGTATCCTCTACCACGTGTGCTTTTTCTTTGTCTTTTTTATGTAATGGGTGGGAGGACCCATTATTTATTTCCCTTGCATGGTTATATTTCAAACCCATTCACTACAAATCAGTATATTCACAAAAAAATTAGTAATGAAAAGGAAGTGTTTCATAATATATTTTTTGAACCCAAGAGATGGATCCAAGATGAATTTTCTTGGAACCAGGTAAGGTCTTAGTCAAATCAATTTCAACATAAACATGAAAATAAGTGATTAACTTTTTATTCATATTTTTTTCTCGAAGGGACCACTATCTTACCAAGATGTACTACAACTTAGTTGAATATATAATTTCTCTTGAATTCCAGTGGAAACCATGGAAGCCTCGCCCATAATAGAGCCATTAATGGAAGCTCTTCTATAGGGTTAAATGCAACATTCCATGAATTAATGAAGAGAACAACTTGATTGTACAAGTAGGGCCCACCTTCAAAAACCTTATTTCCGTCTGACATGCATAAAAAAAAAATCAAAAAATAATTTTTTGTAGCCTACAACACTTCCATTTCCCCCTCAGGATTCCATGTGGAACACACCCATAATTATAAGAAGGGCATAGACACCTGAATCCCCATGAACTTATAAACCAAGGAATGGTTTGTCAAATAGCTAATATCATCCTCAACAAAATTAGGTTGGATCACAAGAATATGCCTATTATCACTCCTTGCAAGGTACCCATTTACCTTTATAGGATTAAAAAGATC
This sequence comes from Thuja plicata, assembly GCA_018584345.1. Lineage (NCBI taxonomy): Eukaryota > Viridiplantae > Streptophyta > Pinopsida > Cupressales > Cupressaceae > Thuja > Thuja plicata. The sequence goes on from MU226385.1 coordinate 776,208, forward strand.
AATTTGTGAAGAATTTTATCCCATGCGTGAATTGTTTAGACCAAAAAAATAATTCTCATGCATGAATGGAACCAAAATCCCCCCTAACATAACATCTCTTAAGGGGAGATTCTTATTTCTTGAGATGTGTCCATGCATTACCATATAGAGAAATCAAAGAAAAAATCCATGAAGTCTACACCCAAACCCCTCTCCATACTCTCATGCATGCTACATAAAAGACATAAGAAAATACAAAAATAGAGGAAACATTATGAACAAGGCGCTCCAAACCACAACCACAGAACAAAATTCTTCACCTGCCAAAATGTAGACCAAAACCTTAGAAAATACACTTAAAAACTAGCGCCAGAGACCCCTCATATGCTTAATACCACAACAACCCCACCATTTGCTACTCATGAAGCACATGCAGCCAGAAAAAATGACTAGGCCTCTTGGCCCTAGCCACAACCTCCTTCGTTAATTGTAATAGCCATCATCTAGTGTTTATTCTTTTTTTTGTTCAATTTCTCTATATTTTGTTGTTAATTGAATTTATTTTGAAAATTCCAATATATATATTTTTCTATCTTTTCAAGATGCATTTTACTTATATATTATATTTTTTCTTCGCTCTTGTTTTTTTGGGCGGTAAAAGGCCTAGGCCAACAATTTTATTAATTATAAATAAAGTTACATTAGATGTCCCATTCGTTGCGAGCACCGGTAGAAAAGAACAAGACTAAGAAAACCTCTGGTCTTGCTCGGGGTTTTTCAACCCAATTCATAAAAAGTAATTAAAATAAAACTTAAAAGTGTTTTTGATTAAGGAAAACAGGTTTTGATGAGTTCCTAAAACCCTACAGAGCTAAAACTAAACCATAAACATAGTATCGATTAGCAACAACATAAATGGATTAGGCTAACCAACAACCAAGCAAAATAGTCCCAAAGAGAACCTAAAGCCAGGGACAAAACCAAAAAGACCAGACAAAAAAGCTAGGATCACAATTCAGGCAATTTCTCTGAGAATCTCAGCAGCACGAAACTCCAGCTCAGTCATTCTACCCGCAGCCTCTTTCAGATCAAACAGGTATTTATAAACTTAAAAGTGTTATGCCTTGGACAACTAGTACAATTTTAGCCCTTGCGCTATACATATCTAGTTTGATATGTATTAAAGTTATCTCAAGGTTTTACATTGTAAATTGTTCTTCCAATTTTATGGATCTAATTGCTTGTAATCCTTGTCTTTACCCTTGTACTTTCTTCAGATGTTATTTCTCTTTAAAATGTTGTATATCATTTAATTAGATCCCTTTCTCCTTGCCTCTATTGTTTATGTTATCTTGGTTTGGCTTATTTATTAAAATTGATGTTTGGGATTTACTTTGTGACCTGCACCACAACTTTAAAACAACAAGAAAACTTTACCAAGAACTTTGTGAAGACGTTAGTACAGACCTTGTATAGTTCTTTCATTATATGCATTTTTAGAGATCATAAACAGAGTAATTTATCAATATCGTAACCTTCAGTACCTTAATTATTTATTTTATGGGCCACATCAAGCATTTATCACCTATAACCGTTGTAACCCAGTAATTTATTCTTGAATCACTATTAATTTACCCCATCCTACATAGTGAGAGATTATAAATATTATAGTAAACTGCCTTTGTCTGTGATTATGAGGAGGAACACTAAAATGAACCACAAGATTGTTTAAGATAAATAGTTATACCAAGTGTAGATTATAATAGCATTTGGTCTCTATATGAAAAAATGATATTAAAACCTTTGCCCCTGCCTTATTATACATCACTTATTTTGATATCAACATCAACATTTGGGTATTAACCTTAATCTATTCTTATATGTAAGAGAGGGTAGAAATATTAACAATAGAAGAAATAGCGCACACACACACACACAACACACACACACACACACACACACACACACACACACACTTGCTAACCTTTATTCATGTATCATTGACTGATACATGCATAATTAATATCTGTTACTATCATAATTGGATCAAGTCTAAATTTATCCTTTTCTTACTCTTTAATCGCCAAAGAAAAACTATGAAATCAGCTATACCATATTATTATGTTTTTACCCCTTCAAAGTGACCACAAACATTTGTGATTAGGCTCTCCAGATTTTAAGATATATTTCAGATATGCTGGTTTAACTGTAAACATAAATGTAATCAGCTATCAATTCTTATATACATGTATATGGGAGATTAGTAAACTTCTATCAAAATGTGATTTTACTTTAAATCAATCTTGATATGTATATGTGCATATTAATGCACACACACACACACATTTATTTATGTTTAAGTGTGTGTGTGTGTATATATATATATATATATATATATATATATTCTATTTAAGGAAACATTATAACTTATCGAGGGGACTCAGATTTGCCTATACCTGAACACTGACTTCTTTTTTTTTTTATCATTTTTTTCTTCTTTTATACCCTCTTTTGGAACCTTTTTCCCCTCTTTTCTTGTCTATTATTTCTTCCATTATATTTCTTCTCTCTCTTTTTTTTTCCATTCTCAACTTTATATGTGTAATTGAATTTGTTAATTTACTTTTCCATATTTTTTTTCTCATCTTATTTTTATGAAATTTAATAATTGATTTATCTAATCAATTATATCTTTTTAAGATCGCCCCCTTTTCCCTCAAATCATTTCTTTGGTATGTAGCTTTTTTGAGGGAGCTAGACACTAGTTCTTGTTACTTTTGGACTAATGCATCTCTCTCCTTTGAACATTAGAAAGCAAAATTTTAGCAGCATTGACCAATGTTGACAAGACAATGAGGCCAAAGGACTAATTATATCTTCTTGATAGTTTATGAAATATCAACCTAATGTAATAAAATGAAAGAAGTTAGAATGTGTATGTAGAAATTAGATAACTTAATTTTTTGATATATTTTTATCTACATTCACACATGATACATAACTCATTATACAACATATTTTGCATATTAGATGTGAATTCCACTCTAAAAAATCTCCATAAGAAACATTAAATGGAATCAATTTATATTCGCTATAGATAATCCATAAACTAATATGAAAGCTATTAGATGCTTTTAATTTTATTAAAAAAATATAATGTTAATTTCTTCCTTTTTAATCAATGTTAACTAACATCCAATACAATTGTTTTTTAAGATACTATGATAGTTTGAGTGTTACAATCACTTTCTTGTAAAGAAATTTCACTTGTTCCCTTGTCTAAGGTGGTCATGAGAATAGTTTGTTTATGCTAACTTACAAAGGAATCTATGCATTAGTATTTGTTCCACCCCCAACATGTTTAATCACCAAATTTTGTCAGTCTTCTTGCAGATATAATGGTTGTTCTTTCTTCTTTTCAAAAGTTATCTTGCATCGAAAAGGAAACATTAATAATTCCAGAAAAGAACTTATCATTCAGATAAAATCAAAGATTCAACCATGTTCTCATTGTTTATTTTTATGTTCTCAATCTACGTTGACCTGAAAAGTATTCACTGTTACAAAAACGGCTATTCTTTCTATTTGGGGCATTGCTACATGATAAAATCAACCACATAATTATTTCCCTTGAGCTTGGTACTCTGTACTTGGCCATCCATTTTCCCTGCAAATTCCACAACCAGTATTATCTTCCTGTCACTTTCTCTTAGTGGACATTCTTAATATCTCAAACTGATTATTTCTTACAATCAAAAGAGCAGCAAAACATCTGAGAGGATTCATTTGCACAGTGTCTCTCATTTCTAATAATCATGACCTGTAAGGAAATATATTTTAAATCTTTTCTATATAGAAAAAGAAGTTTGATGAATTTGTTCAAAAGATAGGATGTATATTCAATCTTTTTCAATTACAGAATTATCAGAAAAGAAAATATAATATTTAATATTTTCTTTGGAAAAAGAAATGTAGATAAAAAATTCAGTATATAAAAAAAAATTCTATTATATAAAGCTCAACTGTTTATCAGTAAAAACAAATTTTTTTAGTACATCTTTGATTAAAATAAATATTTTAGATTGGAATTATAAATGAAAAATAAATTTTGAAAGAATCTTAAAACTCTTATTACATATTTGATAGATGCATCAAAAGTAATTTACATTAAATCAAGAAATATTCAAATTATATATCATATATCTAACACTTTTCTTTGACAAAATTAGTCATATAAATTTCTAAATTCTAATCTAATAGAAGACTAACAAGTCCTTCAAACCACTCCCTATTTATGGTTTTTTGGGATGACTTGATTAGCCTGATGGGCTATGTTTTTTTTTTATGCTATAACTTTAATGCTAAGACTTTGATGAAGTTTTTCAGCCCTACCTGACACGTTTTTAAGTTTTTAAAGTTCCATACTCTGAACTCGGCTTATTTTGAGACTCTCATATGTGCTGGTGGTGTTCTGGTTTCTTTATTTTGGTTTTTGATAGAGGTAGACTACTGTGTTGCTATGCTTTGTCTAGTACTCAGATTTGGTTAATTTGCTGTTAATTCATTTCTAAAATGCTGTTTAGTGTACCACGGATCAGCACCCTCTTGCTGTTGCTTTTATCAAAAAACAAGTCCTTCAAACCACTCCCAACATAATTGGGAATATAATTTAGAAAAAAAAAACCATATTTCTCTTTTACAGACTCTTCATTTCTTTTGTAGTTGAAGATATTATTTAGAAAATAAATAATATTTTTCCTTTACAGACTCTTCATTTATTTTTGTTAAGATTTTGATCTAGTCTTTAGACAGACCCCTGAACATATCAGTGACAAAAGATACTAATAACTCCCACTATCCTTGCACTTCTTTTGGAGCATTAATAACTCCTCCCCATCATCTCGCTCCCCCTTTTGACCCTTTTTTCCAATATCTTTCTTAGACCCTTTAGCATATCAAAGTTTATTTATGAGATCTCCCATGATTAACATCACTTGATTTTCTAAGTCCCTTTGATCTCCTCAATCAGTGGAGAGAGTGTTGGCTCTAAAGGAGCTGATTTGGAATCCTACAAAGGCTTTAATTAGGGATGGTATTAAAAGAGAATAGTTTCTATCAAGGGTGGCTGTAGCATTCTCAAGCCCAATGATAAAAGAGAATAGTTTCTATCAAGGGTGGCTCAGATAAAAATGCATTCATCATACACTCCAAATCGTTTGAATCAAACATGAGAAACAAAAAGAGATATATGAAGAAAGAATTGTGGTTTTCCACAAGTATTGATGGAAGAATAACATCAATCAAACGTGCCATCATTTCTGAACATAATAACGCATGATTATCTCAAATTTGTGATGCATATTCTCCCCACTTTGGATGCTCAAAGAATAATCCATGAAGAAACTTGTGCTTATAATCTTTTTATATGCTTCTTGATCCCCGGGTTAATCTTGGTTACTTTCGTGTTATCTATGTTGGTTCTCTGTGAAGAAATGCACAACATAATATACCACAAATTATAGCATATTTATAGGACTTTAGACTTTATCAATATTGGATAAGACAAACATCAATTAGAGCACTCCTATTTTGAAAATGTTTATTCATCCACAAAGTTATTAAGATTTATGATTGTCTCTTTGGGATTGCCATTTATTACTGGATTGGATAATTTGAGTTTGGTATTGAGATTTTGAGCATTAAGTTTACATAGAATAGTATATGAAAGGTGTTTTTTTAAAATAAAATGATCAGTATTAATAAAAAAAAGTTTTAAAAAGAGTCAATATTTTAGGCTTCATAAAATGGACATAGGACTTTGTCACCATTGGAAAACACAGTAATTGCAATTATTATTTTAAAAATATTTATTCATTAAAAAGTTATTAGAATTAATGACTGTATTTTGCATTCATAATGACCTTTGAAAATGATTATAGGATATATATTTGTGAATGCCATTTATCTTATATTTGTGCATATCTTGTATAATCTGAGTTACGTTATATTATTTGAGTTATCTATTAAAATTTTGGTTATTAATAAACGATTGGATTTTTTTTTGCAAAGGATGTAATTTTGTTTCATGGTTTGATTAGTTGTATTTATTTAATTGTCTCATTGGATATTGAGAAGACACTCTTGGTTTAACAAAGCCCTCAAAACTTTTAAATGAAGATTTCTAGTGGATGTTGGGCCAAACTCCAAAAATATGAACAAAATTGATAGCAATATTACCTAATATTTCTTACACATAATTCAACCTAGAGAATTCCTTTCATTCACAAGAGTGAATAATTTAAAAATAAATATCATTTTAGAAAAGTAATGGTGGAGTGCACTCATCTCTAGGAATGATGTAGACATATGTTTGATGTAGGCACTAAAATATTCCCTCTAATAAGAGGTGAATATTGCTTTAGCACATTCCATACTCTAGCATAACCATTGATACCAATGGCCATAACTATAAAATATTGACCATAACAATTGGAACAAAGGGTTACATAACAAGCTCTAACCTCATTATGCACATTGAGGCTACACCAACAACAATTTGTATACTCCATATGAAACACCCATATAGGAGAACATATGATGTATTGTGGTGTTAATGAAGTCAAAGAATGGAGCCATCTAATTGCCACACTCCAACAATTTGGATCTTCTTCTCAAGGAAAATTGAGAATATATGTACATAACATCATAAATTGTATCCTTATACAATTTCATGCTTGTTGAACATACACTGGATGCTAAGAGTGGTGGGGTGGGGGGCGGGCAGGGAGGGGGGGTGGGGGGGGGTGAATCAACATAAACCAAAATCTTGTTTCTTTAATCAACAACTTTAATATTCATCACATAAACATTAAGCCAATAATGAACTTGAAATAGTAACATATAAACACAAGATTTTATACATGGAAAACCAAAATTGAGAAAAACCACGGTGAACAGTTGTCCACAGAGATAATTCACCCATGTATGTATTCTGATTACAAAGAAAGAAGGAACTCGTTGCTCTAGATCTGCAATTAGAGGCTCACTTCTAATACAACAATGAACACAGATAGGAGTCCAATGCTTCAGAATGGAAAATAGAGGCTTACTACCCAAGTAGTAAGTTATTCCAACAAACTTGTGCACACAAGACTCACTATCCTAGAGACAGGGTACAAATAACTCTTCACAATAAATAAAGAGAGATTCTCCCGCTAATACAACTGATTTGCACAATGCTGTCAACCTCAATATCCCACACTTATTGCCTTCAAAAATTGAACTTCTACTCTTCTGAAAGTTTGTCTATAGATCTTCACTTACTCAATAACCCTATGCTTTGTTATATTTTTCCAAAGCACACACTGTACTTAAATACATGATAGATCATCAGAGTATACAACAAGGTCAGCCAAGCTAAAAGCATATTACAATTAAGTTACAAGTTGGCCATGACCAAAGCAAAATACAATAAGGTCCCATGCCAAAAGCATCCATACCAAAATATAGATTATACAAAACATGGACCCAACTAGATAAGAGATGAGAATTAAATACATAGGTAAACATAACACAAACCCATGCGGATAAGAGAAAAAAATTAAATGCAATACCCAAACCAAAAACATGAACAATAATCCACTCTGGGAGAGAGAGGAACCATGATCATGTTACACACTGCCCAATACTAGATCCAGAATAATCTAAACAACTAACTCCATCTCAAATATGTAGAAACATAGTGCTCAAAGAAAAAAATACTTGCTAGGCGTACTTGGACCTCCACATGACATGGAGAGATCCACACGCCACGTTAGAATCCATCACACCATATTTACGGATAAGAATAAAGACTAATCATAACTGCAACACTTGGTAATACTATTTCCAGATCACCAAGAACTATTTTTGGATCACTAAGAAACACCACAACAAAGATCAACACATGAATTCAATCCTAATTATATCTATATATCTTCAACATTAATTTTCAGAGCAAAACCCTTCTGGAAAACATAATTATAGTACTTTCATTTGCAGTTGTATATGTCTATCATAGAATCACTAACATCTAGACCATAATGAATTTTGAATATAAGAATATAACACTGAAGCACTGATAAATAAATACTATCTTCACACGATTACAGAAAACATACTAGTCTTCCACTATTATGTAGCACTATTAAGTGTTGTACACAAAGCACTATTAAGTCTTGCACACAAACCTTCTTCATCTGGACCAACATCCTTCTTTCATACATAGCCAGACTACTAGGTATACCAGAACATGTCTCCAACAAATTCCTCAGGACTACAATGTTTGAGATCAATGACAATTAAACAATAAATTGATAAACATATATGTCTAACAATCTCCCCCTTTGTCATTGATGACAAACAACCACCAAAATGTCTCATTAAGATATTAATGTAAAATCCCCCTAACTACAATACCCAAAATAATCTTGGGTATGAACATTATCTTATCTTTCTCCCCCTTTACCATCAAGGACAAAGGCCAAAAAGAAAAACTTCCAAAACTTGCATCATCAATCTTCTCCTACCAAAAACCAAAAAGCATATAATTGAGAAAATAAATATTCTATGCTATATTTCATTGAACCTCTTCTTTAGGCTCTCCACAGTCATCTTCCAATCATCCATTGCATAAACTAATAGCTTGTTTTGACATTCAATTTAAATCAACTTGTTCACAATGTCATCAAAAGAAGTTAGATTTCCTATACCTCTTTCAAAAAATTTGGCACTCTCATGTATCTTCATCATAAAATAAGTTTTGTTTCAACCACTTCTCTAAAATCACAATTTTTTTTTCTAATATATTCATCTCTCTTTCTCTTCATTGTATCCAATTATAGTTGTAACTCCTTTATTATGTTTCTTTCTCCTTCAAAAACATCCCTAAAGATATTTAATTTTATCACAACATTGGTTAACTAGGACTCAATGGAGTCTATTTCCTTTTTGAAACTTTTTGTGGCCTGTGGACAATCCACACCAAAGCTGTACAAGGCATCTACAAATTTGACATGTCTTCTAAACTACTCCATTTCTTGAATCAACTCCAACTAACCCTTTCTACAATTTCCAATCATTTTGTCAGTGAAAATTTATTTTGGAACATCCTCCTCATCATCAACAACCATCTTTTCTCTCATGACCTTAATAAGTTCCTGCGGATGTACATATGAGAGATCATTTAGCACTATCTTGTTTTATTTTACATATTCTTCCAACCCTTCTATAATAAATTCCTGATCATAAAGAGGAACATACCTCCAACACTCTTCAATCCTTGAGATTGACTTAATATGGTAAGCATTTTATCCACCGATAAATCATCTTCATCTTGATGAAATAGGGGAAACAACATTCTCCTCACCAATAGTAGCTTGTACATAAGAACAATCTATAATATCCTTTTGTTTACCAACATATTTATGATCTTCCTCTTCACCTTCACCTGAAACAATCACTAGAGTGGAGGAGCTCACATAAACCAAAATCTTGCTTCTTTAATCAACAACTTTAATATTTATCACATAAACATTAAGCGAATAATGAACTTGAAATAGTAACACATTAACACCAAGATTTTATACATGGAAAACCAAAATTGAGAAAAACCACGGTAAATAGTTGTCCACAGAGATAATTCACCCATGTATGTATTCTGATTACAAAGAAAGAAGGAACTCGTTGCTCTAGATTTGCAATTAGAGGCTCACTTCCAATACAACAATGAATACAGATAGGATTCCAATGCTTCAGAATGGAAAATAGAGGCTTACTACCCAAGTAGTAAGTTATTCCAACAAACTTGTGCACCCAAGACTCACTATCCTAGAGACAGGGTACAAATAACTCTTCACAATAAATAAAGAGAGATTCTCCCGCTAATACAAGTGATTTTCACAATGCTGTCAACCTCAGTATCCCACACTTATTGCCTTCAAAAATTGAACTTCTACTCTTCTAAAAGTTTGTCTGTATATCTTCACTTACTCAATAACCATATGCTTTGTTATATTTTTCCAAAGCACACACTGTAATTAAATACATGATAGATCATCAAAGTATACAACAAGTTCAGCCAAGCTAAAAGCATATTACAATTAAGTTACAAGTTGGCCATGACCAAAGCAAAATACAATAAGGTCCCATGCCAGAAGCATCCATACCAAAATATAGATTATAAAAAACATGGACCCAACTAGATAAGAGATGAGAATTAAATACATAGGTAAACATAACACAAACCCATGTGGATAAGAGAAAAAAATTAAATGCAATACCCAAACCAAAAACATGAACAATAATCTACTCTAGGAGAGAGAGGAACCATGATCATGTTACACACTGCCCTATACAAGATCCACAATAATCTAAACAACTAACTCCATCTCAAATATGTAGAAACATAGTGCTCAAAGAAAAAAATACTTGCTAGGCATATTTGGACCTCCACATGACATGGAGAGATCCACACACCATGTTAGAATCCATCACACCATATTTACAGATCAGAATAAAGACTAATCATAACTGCAACACTTGGTAATAGTATTTCCAGATCACCAAGAACTATTTTTGGATCACTAAGAAACACCACAACAAATATCAACACATGAATTCAATCCTAATTATATCTATATATCTTCAACCTTAATTTTCAGAGAAAAACCCTTCTGGAAAACATAATTATAGTACTTTCATCTGCAGTTGTATATGTCTATCACAGAATCACTAACATCTAGACCATAATGAATTTTGAATATAAGAATATAACACTGAAGCACTAATAAATAAATACTATCTTCACACGATTACAGAAAACATACTAGTTTTCCACTATTATATTGTAGCACTATTAAGTGTTGTACACAAAGCACTATTAAGTCTTGCACACAAACCTTCTTCATCTAGAAAAACCTTCTTCTTTCATACATAGCTAGACTACTAGGTATACCAGAACACGTCTCCAACAAATTCCTCAGGACTACAATGTTTGACATCAATGACAATTAAACAATAAACTGATAAACATATATGTCTAACAATCTCCCCCTTTGTCATTGATGACAAACAACCACCAAAATGTCTCATTAAGATATTAATGCCAAATCCCCCTAACTACAATAACCAAAATAATCTTGGGTATGAACATTATCTTATCTTTCTCCCCCTTTACCATCAAGGACAAAGGCCAAAAAGAAAAAATTCCAAAACTTTCATCATCAATCTTCTCCTACCAAAAACCAAAAAGCATATAATTGAAAAATTAAATATTCTTAGGCTATATTTCATTGAACCTCTTCTTTAGGCTCTCCATAGTCATCTTCCAATCATCCATAGCAAAAAATAATAGCTTGTTTTGACATTCAATTTAAATTAACTTGTTCACAATGCCATCAAAAGAAGTTAGATTTCGTATACCTCTTTCAAAAAATTTTGGCACTCTCATGTATCTTCATCATAAAATAAGTTTTGTTTCAACCACTTCTCTAAAATCACATTTTTTTTTCTAATATATTCATCTCTCTTTCTCTTCATTGTATCCAACTATAGTTGTAACTCCTTTATTATGTTTCTTTCTCCTTCAAAAACATCCCTAAAGATATTTAATTTTATCACAACATCGGTTAACTGGGACTCAATGGAGTCCATTTCCTTTTTGAAACTTTTTGTGGCCTGTGGACAATCCACACCAAAGCTGTACAAGGCATCTACAAATTTGACATGTCTTCTAAAATACTCCATTTCTTGAATCAACTCCAACTGACCCTTTCTACAATTTCCATTCATTTTGTCAGTGAAAATTTATTTTGGAACATCCTCCTCATCATCAACAACCATCTTTTCTCTCATGACCTTAATAAGTTCCTGCGGATGTACATATGAGAGATCATTTAGCACTATCTTGTTTTATTTTACATATTCTTCCAACCCTTCTATAATAACTTCCTAATCATAAAGAGGAACATTAAGGAACATACCTCCAACACTCTTCAATCCTTGAGATTGACTTAATATGGTAAGAATTTTATCCACCAATAAATCATCTTCATCTTGATGAAATAGGGGAAACAACATTCTCCTCACCAATAGTAGCTTGTACATAAGAACAATCTATAATATCCTTTTGTTTACCAACATATTTATAATCTTCCTCTTCACCTTGACCTGAAACAATCACTAGAGTGGAGGAGCTCACCAGAGACATTCTTCCTACTCTCTTCTCTAGTATACCAAAGGACAAAGCATTTGATGACATCTTCCTTGTTCTTTTCCCTTATCTTTCCTTCACCAACAACAATAGATTATTTTTCCATAACCTCAACCGTTGCAACATTAGTATCCTTTGGAAATTTGATCAATCTTTCAATGATTCTCATCCAATTAACCACAATAACCTCATAGAACAATTTATTTACCCAAACAATTCCAGGCACAACCACTTCTATGTAGCAAAAGTCCTTATCAACATAAAGGAAAACATTATTGTTGTACCAATCAATAACGGGTTAGGAGGAATCTGATTCCTCAAACACAAGCTACCATTTAACTCATCGAATAATCATCTACATTCAAGAATACTATTATCCAGACTATCCAAGTACATATTAATTTATGACTTGATAGTTATATCATTTCTCCAATCTACATTCTAGAACCTCGGCATAGATTTTAGAAAGTATAAAATTAGAGAGACAATTAAGGAGCCATACCAGAATGAATAATGTTCATCCTTTGTCAGCCTCAAGTTGTCAAACAATTTTCCCCTCAATGTTTCACAAAGATCATAATCAACAATTTCCTTAAGCATTATGTAAGCAACATGAACTCTAGTAGCCGCACATGAACCCTCCCTGTTCTTATGATAAATTTTGTATGATATTCCCATTTTAGCATATCTAAGCCCAAAATCCATAATAGTGTCAATTATTGTGACCCTACCATTAGATGCAATACTAGTCAATTTATTTACCTTTGCATTACTAACTAATTTTAGCACCGACACATCACCAGTAGTGCAAAGTCCTTTCATAGCCCTTAGGGCATCTTTTGTAATTTGATAAGGCTTATCTAACCAAAAATATTTTCCATGTAGTCTACTCAATCCAATCTTTACAACATAATCATCTTCAATCATCAAGAAATAACTTCATGTATCCAAACCCTTGTGCCCTAACCTGACATAAAAAATTTAAATTGTAAACCCTCAACTAAATGATCTTTGTATTTCCTCAAATTTTCATGATCATACTCTTCCAAATTAACATAAATATATTTCAAAACATATCCCTTGTACATAAGCCTTTTGTCAATATTAGAAAAATCAGCAAATGAATCCTTACCATATGGAACAAATAAATTCTTATTATGAATAGGTATAGATACATCACTTACATTTACTAGTTTTCCAACCTCCATCTCATAATCTCTTTTGCACTCCTTCACTCTAGTCTTTCACAAATGATCATAGACGGCCAAATATAAATTTTTTTTGACAACACCAAAAAGTTGATACACTATTTACCAAACCAAATAGTCACGTTTCCAGACCAAAAAAAAAGAATCTTTCCTCCAGAAACTACATCAAGACTAAATTTCATGTTAACGAGAGACTCAACATCCATCCTAGAGGGGGGAAACATATTTGCATGAAAAATCCCCCTTAGACCTTGTAGTCTAAGTCATTTATCAAAAGAGGGAGCAACATATGGAATGGATGTCGAACCACCTTCAAAAGAAACTTTAGTGTCCTTCATCAAATATTTTCTATTTCTTTTTTTTTGAGTTTGATGCAACTATCAAACAAGCATCCGTTTGTTCAATATTTTTTCAAAATTCTGCAATATGTCCTGTCACGATACAATTATAGAAAACTAGACTATTCTTCTTCATTCTTTCAGTTCCATTCTTTCTGACATTTTTATATACTTTGTATTCAACCATTTTGTGATCATATTTATTGCACCATTAACAAATTCCAATGAAATTCTAAACAATTCTATTCATATCCATTCTACTTTTGCATTGAAAGGCCTTAAGTATCAACTTATTGTAATGATAATATTTTCCACTAAAAATATAACTCATTTTCAGACTTCTACATTCATTAGCTTTGTTCCCTACTTTATTGAAATAAAAACAAGTTTCCTTAAAATATGAATACCTAGAATGAATAGGAGAAGACCTGTGATCCATCAAGCTCTTTTTTGCTTCTTCTTGCATCTAAGTCTCCATTGTCAGAAACATATACCTCTTTACTAGGTAATACAGTGTCAAATTTTAAGCTCCATACCCCTAGTGGCTTGATTTGATTATCTTCTGACTTTATTGATGGCACAACTTTGTTGTAGTTAGGCCCAAACATATTAATTCTTGTCGCTATTTGATTTGCCTTGCTTTTGAAAAAGGACAAGGTCACCCCAATCTGTTCTATCTCCTCTCCAACCCGGGTTACTATCTCTATAAATCTGATCTCAATGTTTCCAAAGATGCTAACCTCTCAAATAACCCGGTTCTCACTGACCATGTTGCATAGTAGGGGTTCAAAATTGATACAAATTATTGACTTCAACTTGTAAGCCTGGCAATTTACCATAGGCACCATATACTATATCCACTTTATATTTTAATACATCTATCCTATGCTGAAAAATTTCCATTAAAGCTACCAAAACAACATTATTATGCTCTCTAATCCCCTCCTCTATTTCAGCTGCAGCATACTCTACATCCCCTGTTTGAATTTCAGCATCTGTTCCATCTTTTGGTACTGCAAGGGAAACCTCGGGTATTTCTTACAATTTCTAAGTTAGGTCTGCAATTATCTTTTCCATTGCATTGATCTTCATTAGACCTAACTCCCTATCCTTGGCAATAACACTTGTCTCATCAAATAATTTCTTATATCTAGTAGACATTTTCTCTGCCTTTGCTTCATTTAAGTGAGCAAAATGTGTCAATGCATGAGAGATTTCTAGGTCTCCTGTATTGTGTATTGACCAAATTATCTTGTTTCCTTCCATCTTCTCCTGAACATTTATCATTGATGGATTTTGGTTCTTAGGAGAAAGAGACCACATTGCAAGGGCTTGATACTTAGAGTCATATCCACACCCTTTTATCATTTCTCCAACTTGGGTCTTAGTAGAAATATTGACATCAGACTGTCTCCTGATTTGATCTATTATTAATGCTAAGTCCAAGTCCCATCCTTCTACTAAGAGCATGCCACCGGTCTTTAAAAGCTACCTGGCTTCATTAGGAGTCAAATTTTCTGATTTTGGATCATATGCTTGGAGCACTTGTAATGCTTCACTAGTAATTGCCTCTCCTCCTTGTGACTTTAACTATGCTGCAACTTATTCTTCTTTTGCCCATATTAAGAAGTCTTTAAACTCCTTAGTTTTGATGAATTCATCATCCTTTAGAAACTCCTCGTGCTGTAATTCTCTTTCATCTTGGCATAGAATGAGGGGCATTTCTACATTGTCATCAGTATCTTCTCTCTTCTTCTTACCCTCTCTTATCATCTTCCTTAGTTGATGATCATATGCACTAGTCCCTGTGAATAGGGCACCAATTCTATCTTTTTTCTTCTTATAGATCTTTGCTACAGAGGGCTCCCCTGCTTCTACTCTTTGTTTTTTCTGTGGGGGATCTACATCCACTTCAGCCTCATGTGCATCTATTAAATCAATGATATTTTCCTCATTTTGAGGTGGCTGATCTTGGGGTGGTGGACTATGGAAAGAGTAGCTACTGCTATACTCTGATGATGATTGCCTTTTTGGACCTCATTCCTTGTCATCAATTTCATCTTCAATTTGATTGTTGAGTAAGCTATGATTTTCAATCATCTTTTCTAATTTCTACAAGTAGGGCACTCCTGGGAAAAATCCACCAAATGGGATCCCTTTTCTCTTCAATTGCTGCTCCATCTCCATTAAATCATGGTACTTAGATAACCTTGATACAATTACATCCTCTTCAAGGATGTTTCTTATTAAATCCTCTTCCTCACAGGGCTGATGCCTCTTGGTGATAGGGATAGAAGGTGTCAAGATTTTCTTGGCACTCTCAATGAATCATTCAGTATCAATATATCTGTATAAGGAAACATTCATCTTATAATGCCTTAACTATCCATTAACAGGTTCATAAGCCCTCTTTCCAACTGTAAAATCTAAGGCAATGAACTTTCTAGAGGTGAAAGTTCCTTTTCTGTGAGATGCCAAGTGCTCTCTATCTGTCAACATGATCTGCCACAGAAATTCCATTATTGTAATCCTTGGTGGCACTCTATAGGGAAAAATATGTGGTGGCTGTGAACAACCATACACTCTAACTAATGTAAAATTATGCTGACAATAGAAGTCACCCCAGTTGTGATCACCATTCCACTTGTCAAAAAATTGGCAATGTCTTAATAATTGTAGCAGTTTTACTGGAAGTCTGGTCATATCTACTCCCAAATTACTCAACAATGGGTAAAATACTCAATTCTCAAAAGCACAAAATTATTTCTCCTTGGAGGAGTAGTTCCATACTCTCAACCATGACTATACAAGGTTCTGTTGTCCACGGTAGAATCTCCTTAGTTGTAAATTGGACTGATCCATAATAGGGAAATTGTAAAACATGATGAGGTGCATCAGTAATGAGTATTGTAGGAACTTAGCGCTTCCTACCTTGTTTTGAATATCAAGAAATCCTTGATGCACCTTATTAATCACAAACTATATGTAGTCATAATCTGTACTTACATAGGGGCTCTGTAATTCCAGGATTATCATCAAAATATTTGATGATACCCTCTCTCTCCCACTATCTACTCCTAAGACCCTACATAAGGCATAAGATATATACTTCATATATAAAGATAGGTCTTTATAGAAATGCGGTGATGGATCACTTGGAATATGGGCAATGTAATTTCTGGTTCCCCTTGGTGTGTGGGCTTGGATCAATTTAGCTACAATAGGGGCCTCGTTGGTATACTTGGCAGCTAGGGCTTTCAAATTGATCTCTGTAGAGCAGGGGTTGTAAATATTAAAATCTTTCATGAATGAAGCTCAGTCTAGGGTTACCAAGACAGTGCCATCATCCTTCTTGATGGACTTAGAAACAATATCATATCTACTAGCCAATTCTAAAATCAAATCTACATCAATGAAAACATCAGGAACAACTAATTTGGCTAGTCCATTGGTCCAGGGGTTTGAAATAGGCATAGGGCCATCACTGTTCTTATAAAAATAACTAAATAAATGGTAACCATAATATTTTGGTGTCTTGGCATCTCTTATGTAGGCATAATCATCCCCTAAATACTCATCATTTACTTTTTTACCTTGATTGGAGCCTGGGAGCAACTGGCTGAACTCTTCTAAATAGTTTCTCTTTCCTTTCACATCATCATCATCCCTACTTACCCCACTAGTAGATGCAACACTTACTGCTCTGCTCATGAAACCTGGTATAACTTGTCATTGATTAGCTTTCCTTTTCTTTTTATCGGTATTGAAACAAATCTTCTACAAACCCTCACTTCTTACTGTGAATCAACTCAAATCTTCAACCTTTAGCATTGAAAACCACACTCTGGAATTCTAATCTAAAATCTTCACTCCTTACTTTGTAGACCTTGATTTCTCTATTCTCACTGAAAATCCAAAGCACTGATGCGAATTACTATATATAATTTGTGATATCTAGTTTTTTATAAACTATTGACAAATACAAGTTTATTGTTGAATGCATACATTAATTTCTATTAATTATAAACATATCCACATATTCAAAAATAAAGTAGCATGATACAATAAAGCAAGTTATATTTAATGTGATATATGATGTGTTAAATTATGCCACATTTGTTACAAGAAGTAAATATATTAGAAGTTAAGGTTGAAAAGAAAAATTGAAGCAAAAATATCAAAGTAAATGTTACTTAGGTTGGACCCGCCATTTTTTATTTTTATTTTTAAATTTAAAATTGGACCTAATGCTGATGTAACTCTTATGATGATCTATATTAATTATTGACAATTGCAACTTATGACCAAATATAACTATTTAGAATTAAAAAATTCCTACCAACTATCATCTGTACTAGATTGTGATGAATTTTCTATGTAATACAAATTTGTACAATTGTTCATACATGATCCTCTAAGGCCCTATAATAGCCAATTGTTTTCTCTCCAAATATAGCTAGGTTTTATATCAATCCATTGGTTTTTGGGCTTTCTAGCTCATTGGCGAGATTTATTTTTTATTTATTTATTTTGAGGTCTCTAACTTAAATTCATTCCCAAAATTCTTATAGAAAGAGCTTAACTAAAGAAACTACTTGCTAAATCTTTATCCAACCATGTATTTACAAGAATCCAAGTCTTCAAACAAATACTTGACAGATCTTTCATGGCCTAGAAATTAGACTCTAAGGGCAAGGCCCTATGCAATTGCTTAGCTTATTTTGGCTAGCCGTCAGTGCTTAGATTTTTTGCTTCTAATTTTTCAAACAATCAATTAATTTTTCACATAAAATTTAGAGAGAAAAAAGAAAAAAGAAAAAAAAAAATAGTAACAAATAAAAGAGGGAAAGAAATTTGTGAAGGCACCTCGCAATTTTTTCAATAAGCAACATTGCTTATTTTAAGCCCCCTCCATTTTCTTCACAACTTATTTCCTAAACGATTGCTGCTCCACAATAATAGAAAAAGATTATATATTGTTCTTTTTTCACAATACTAAGTTTCCATGGGACTATAATTGTTTAAATTTTAACACAAAATATATTTAAGCAACAAACATGGGAACACGGGGTAATACCCCTTGAAAGGAAAATTGTAACAATAAAAATATTTTCTCATAAAATGAAGAAAGAAAAATATAAAAATAATTATATTGTGCATTTTTAACTCTAGCTCCCATTCTACATGACTTAGAGTTCCATTATTGACCCAATTCTCAATTTTGGTAAAAAATATGAGCTAGCTAAGTTTATTTTAGCTAGGTTAGATATATCCACAACTTTTCCAACTAAAATTGTTCACTAAATGCATATGTAGCACCATTTTGAAGCTAAAATCACATAAATAATATTTTTTTATAAATATTAAAATACCCTTTTGTAGATCTATAAGTGTGTGTGCACACACACACACACACATATATTCCATTTTATTTTTTTACTAAAAGTAGGTTATCACCACTAGATATAAGATACCATGTCAAGATTGTATAGTTTTTCTAATTTAGATAAATTGTTAAGTCAAAAGGTGATATTGAATGTAAACAATTTATTTTTAATACATGCATTTTTAAATATTAATTCAAAAAATCAGAAAAAATATCTTCATGCATTATATTTTGAAGTTATAAATACACACAAAAAATTGAAAGAAAAAAAATTAAATTTACTATATACTAAATTATAACGTTTGTTTTATAAAAAATATATTTGTCTTTATTTAAAAATATATTTTTTTGAAATATACAAATATAAAATACATTAAAAATCCATTTTATTAGTTTGCATCATTTTGAAATTTAAAATATATATTTTATTTTTTATTGATTCAAGTTAAAAAGTTGGATTAATGTTGGTCATTTCCTTTATAAAATTGTGGTCCACAACTTTGTACTTCGACCCTCAATGTTGCATCTACTCTGAAAGAGTTTTTCCACCCAAAAGGAAACTCATCTCAAGGTGTGGATTCACATATAATTGTACTAATGTAAAAATAGAGTACTACAATAGTTTTAATGCAACAATTGTGTTTATGATATGATTGATTTTTACACAAGTTCCATACTACCTTTTTGGTAAGTTTCATGGGATCTATATTATTTGATTAATGTCGTTAATGATATTCAAACATGACTTGATTTCCATGTGGATTCAAGGCATGAAAGATCAAATATTGCAAAAAAAAGTTTTTCATTAATTCAAAGGGTTGGTCATAACGTTGAGCCAATTTTTCTTTTTGCAAGTGCCTAGATCTAGTTCTAACTCATTGAACATTCATAGTCCAAGCTACAGATACTAAAATATATCTTGTAAATTGTAGGAAGGGTTTGCAAATCACATTTGCATGTTGTTGACGAGACTTTGTGATCAGGTCTGCCAACAGATGTAAGTTGTCATTGAATACCGAGGTACCAGCCAACTTCGCCTGTAAAGGTTGTCCGGAGAAATGAGATTCTCTCGGCCTTCAAGCACATAAGAGTCGGGTCTCGATGGTGTGGGAGCTTAGTTGGGAGTGTGACTATTTTATTCAGGGGGGATAGCTGTTACCTCGGCTCATCTCCTCTGGGGATTGAGGTAAGTGGGGTTTCCTGCAAGCATTCGTTAGTTGACCAAATAAACTTCAAAAGATAGGCCAAGGTTAGAAGTATTCCATCTATCTATAGTCATGCAAATATGTTTAAACATCAACCATGCTCTAACATGCTACACTAAAATACCAAATGTATACAAAGCCATCAGTTCATACACATTCAACAGTGAGGGGAAAAGGAGGTCGTTAATCTACTTAAAATATCAGAGCAAGGGACGTAAGAAACATACAGCACAAAAGAATATCAACTCAGAGATCAAGAGACCAACAACAGCGTTGCGAGAGTCCTTCCTTCTTCATTAATGGTTTTCCAGCATCACTAGTGAGTACATCAACAATGGATCCAGGAGAGCATCTACCTACTAAGAGCTTCTAAGAACTAAGGAGCATTGAGCTCTGCAACTATGAAATGAGAATGCAAAATGCTATAGGTATGGACTACACAATCATCAATTCTGCCAACCTCCAGAATGAGGTCGGGCTTGATATTTATATACAGATTTGCCCAAAAATTAACCTGACTTACGTTTTCACTCAATCAATAAAATATACTTTTCGGTGGCCAGTACTACCTGCACCACGCTACAACAACCTCGAAAAGAACAGAGGTCTGACATGTCAAAAGAATGAGACAAGAAAGGAGGTATGGAAGAATCAACCTCGAGAAGAGAGCCAGAGGGAGAATAGAAGAAATTAGATCCCCCAGGGATCGAGGCTACATACCTCATTAATGAAATAGTGGCTCACTATCTCTGATGCGCCAGGTGTTTAATGCTGGGGCGGCGCCTTGAGAAGACCACCTGTCAGAGCCATCCCTTGAGTTGACGTGCCTTGTTGGGGTCACCCACTTCCTAACACCCTTATTAACTATCTGATAATGACCGGTCGGTTCCGGGGAACCTGGACACAGTCACCAAAAGAATACAAAACTGTAGATCCGGAACTCTGGGATTTGGGAGCTTACGCTCATAGAATAATGAATAAAAAATATGCTCAACTGATGAAAATATCCAAACTCTAGAGGACCTTATTGCTCCTTAATATTTTTAAATGCTTCTAAAACTTGGCTTATGCCATCTTCATCTATATCCTTAATGTTGTCCCATCAGCCAAGGACAACCTCCAACTTCTCTTCAACTTCTCTGGCCCCGTTCCGGAATTCACTTACCATCTTCACAGCATCATGTGCCTGGATCATTATCTTGGATAGTCTTGATAATCTTCCCCTGTCAAAGTCCTCGATAGACTGATACAGGGACTCCATCCACTCATCATACTTGCTAAGGACATAGTCCTCTGGGGTACATGTCCCGGTGGTGAAGGGGTCAACTTGTGACAACCCTACCACAAATGCCTGAAATAGGCCCAAAGGATATCAAGCCATGGTCACCTTCTCTTTTAGGGCCTTAACTAGTTCCTTGCATACCTCAATTTTGAGGCCAAGTCTGGAGTACTGGGCCTAGAGAGAATCATATGATTCAGCTCCCAAAATTCTTGCCTCTGTGACGGTTTCTTCTCTGGCATTAAAAACTTCATCCAACACGGCCTTCCATTTTTTGTACTTTTCTAAGTCTTGCTCCCATACAATAGCGGAGGCATTCGCCTGGCTGAGGAGAATGTTGATCTAATAGAGATCCGGGAGGGACACCACTAAAAATTGCCTTACGGTGGCTACCTATTCAGTGACCCATCCGTTCACAGCCTGGGCCTTCTTCTTCATGGCCCTTAAAGAATCCATATCACCCTGTGCAAGCGGTAATCCGGAGGTAGAAGCTTCTGGGCGGACCTCGGCTAGGGGCTGCGTAAGTTCTGCCAGAAGTGCGAGGAGATTTGCATTGGTTTCTCTTTCCTCCTTTAACTTTTGGGTCTGTTTATTGTATCGGGCCTCTATTACTTTGGTGGCCTCCTTCAGTAGGTCCAATTCACCCTACTTGTCTCTCCTTCCCAGTGCCACTTTTTTAATAGTATAATCTTCGGGCCTTACAACCGCTATATCTACATCTAGGGGAGGTGTTGTGATTGCCACAACTGTACTTCTTGTTGGACCAGTCTGAAAGGTATGGATCATCTGAGCCTTCTTAGGCTTCTTGGCCTCTGTGTTATGGGCCATCATCTCAGCCAGGGAGAGCAGAACGCCTATTACTACTGTCAGGGCCTTTCTCTTCCTTGATTCCACTAGCCATTGGGGTGGCTGGGGTAGCTTTGCTGTTAGGACCTGGGCATCAGGATTCCCTTCGAAATTTGGCAGCGTGTTCCCGGAATCAACATTGTCATCGGGCTCTTTCTCTTTTTCCTATTCCTGTTCCTTCTCCCATTCCCCGGAGGCCTCAGTGTTCTCCCCCATGTTGGCGTCATCCTCCATGATATCTGGGATTTATCCACTACCAGTATCAATATCACCTGTATTCTCAGGGATTTCCCTGTCCTTCTCAGCATCAGTTGATTCAACATTTATATCTTTGGGAATTCCCCCATCATTCTACTGCTGCTATTCTTCGGCCTCATTGGCTTCATCTACCAGAACATCTTCCTCCATTGGAACATTGTCTGGGGGTGGCTAAGGTATCGGGCCAAGCTTCAGAGTTTGGGCCACTGTGATTACCTCATTGAATGTACTCTGGGGTGTTTGGTCACCTGAAATAACCGAAGGTGTTTGGAGTGTGATGATTGGGGGTACGGTTGATCCCATGGGTCTAGTTTCCTTGATCATCAGTTTCTCATCTATTGTTTGCCTTGGTTCATCTTCGGCCTCTTGGACTGGTGTTTTCTCCCGCTCAGGATCCTTTTGTATTTCCTCTTGGACTTCTTGCTCCATGGTAGCTTCTCATTCCAGGACTTTCTCTTCTGCAGGGATATCCTCTTTTTCTTGGGTGGTGATCTCTTCCACCGCATGATCTATATCCTCTTGAAGGTTCATGAGTTCATCTTCCCCAAAGATATCGTCAAAATCATCATGTGGGGGAGAGGTATCTGAAATGTCCTCTAGTTTAGGGGAATCCAAACTGACATCAACTGGGGGCAAGCTGGGCATATCGGGGCCTTCATCTGTGCTTGTGGTGGGGTTCACCTTATGATTCTTCTTCCTTAGTAGTGGGACCCCGATATCCAAAATACTTGTGGCCAACGATGGGGATCCCGCCGGGCGAGCAGATGCTACCGCAGTTGCGAGGAGGCCCTGGGAAAGTTGTGTGCTAATCTTTTGGCTTTCCAACCTCGCCAACTCCATTTTTTTTTGTAGTTGTGCCATTATAGGGGTCGGGCCCTAAGGAGGTACCTTGGATAGGGTATCTTCTTTCTCCTTCCCCTTTCTTGTGCTAGGCCCTATAGCTCTGGAGGTCGGGGCAGACCTTCGAATGATTTGTCCCTTCCTGATGCTCCTGGGACACACCCATGCAAAATAATTATAACTAGCCTCTATAATGAGGCGTCATACTCCCTTGATTGTTAAATCTTCTAGGGTGGCCAATCCACCGAAGGGAGATCCAATTTGTCTAACCCATGCTCTTTATACAATGGGTCCTGAAGGGGCCCGTCATTTGAAAAAACCTTTGGGAAACCCCAAAGGTCAAGTAATTTCATCAATCCTTTGGACATCCATGAGTGCTGGCGGGCTCAGAGGTCAAAAATGTCTTGGCAATCTACCCAAAAATCTTCAATATTCGCTATACGTGGTGGGGAGGCCTAGGGAAGCTCCAAAGCTATCTTTCCTAGCAGATCAAAACTTTTTCTAGTATGGTCAAATTCGACCAACCCTAGACTTTTCAGTTCATTGTCTGCCTCTTTTTCTATGGCGAGACTGCAAGTATATTTCCCACAAGCAATTGGGAACGGAACATTGGTGACCTTCTTCAATGTGAAGAGGGCGTGCAACTCTAGAATCCGCCTATAGAATTCTAAAATAATGACTCTATCTCTGAAATACCAGGGAAGAATATAGGGTTTCCTAGAGAATCTGATCACCTGAATATACGTATGCTACTAGAATTGAAGAAAGTAATTCCCGTAGGTGCTCACTAGGTTCATCGCCTCTTGCGATAACTGGTATTTGGAATCCTGACTGAGTGTCTAAATATTTTGGTAAATGAAGGCATCATTTACCCTGCAAAAATTATCCCCACTAGATCTGGGGATAATGATCCCATAGTGTCAACTGGCCCGGTCCATTCCCGAGAATTCCCATTGCTTGTAAACCTGGAAAAGACGGTCTTTGTTGGGCCAGTGCCCATAGTACATAAGATTTAATGTGGAACTTTGAATTCTAGAGAATGCCTTTCAACTGTGATTCCACATGGTTGGCTATCATAGCCACCCAATTGAAGGTCTGGTTGCGGGTGGTGATGCAGTAGAGGAAGTAGTACATCCATGCCAAGAAATCCTGGGCGTGGGGCTGTGTGAAGATCCGTCATAGAAATATAATGCCCGCCTGAATGGGCTCTTTAAAATCCCTGCAGGGAATCTCCAGCTTCATCTTCTTATGGTCCCTTTTTGGGGACTTCAGCCACTGAGAGTTGAGATATTTCCGGGAAAGGAGGGAAGCTCCCTCAAACTCCTCTAATGATTTGGCCCGAGTGAGAATAATGGACGCCTTAAATTAAGGGATCCACAGCCCTGAAGCAAAAGTCATCATGTCCATATTGATGATAGTCACTAGATAGTGTAATGGCCAGGGATCGGTGAGCAGAACAGTTCGAGTGGGAGCATTGTAGAGCATTTCCAGTTGGAGTATCAACTTCGGTGCTTGCACCGAGAAAGGAAAATTTGTGGCCTTAATGATTCTAGAGGTGGCCAAGTGGATAGCCATATTATCTCCGTCGGCCTTTAGTTTGTATATGGCTTGAACTAAGCCTTGCATTTCAGCCCAAAGTCTTGGCTCTGTGTCGGTTATTTCTTACAGTTTGGATTCCACCTTGGACCCCACAAGAATGCCCTCTTTCAGGTATTTGGAGGTCAGTAGCAGCTTAGCTAGCATCTTTTCATCCTTGGTTTTTTTAGCTGCCTGAGTGGAGGTAGTAGAAAGCTCCAGGCTATTAGGAGGAACTTCATCACTTCAGACATCTTGATAGAATAATCTGCAACCTGCAAGACCAAAGAACCAGCAATACATGATATAATAAAAATAACCTTACAGATTCTGGGAATTCATCACCATTTCACACCTGCCCCAAAAATGTTAGCATACATCAAAATCCTGGGGTATTAAGGCAACCATGAGTCGGATTCTAGTAAACACCTGAGGGCTCCAGGACATTGGACTAAGTGACAGAAATGGGATGAAGACCCAAGGGCCTCTCAACACCTAGAGTCTGGAAGAGTTAGCCATTGTCGACGTGACCAATAGGAAGCCATACTTGGCTGACATGGGTCGTCATGTGGCCATGTGACAGGCGGCGTAATGACATTGATGGCGACAAGTGGGCTGGCATGGGGGGAGTAAATGTCAGATGGGATGGGATTTTGATGCTTTCTCATGGGAAATTAATATCGCCATTAAGTTGTCATGACAGAGGAGAAAGAAAGCCATCATGATTTGAACCAGCGAGGTGCCAAGTTTGAACCATGGTGATTACCTCTCTGACGAGCTCGACAGAGGGGTTAAGACGCAATGGAGCGCGGTGAGCTCGATAGAATAGAAGGATATATAGGAAATATACACTTAGTGTACATAGGATCAAAGTACAATGAGGGCCAAAGCACAACTCACAGGCCGAACATAAGACAAAAGACATATATACATTTATTTACACAAACTTACACGATGTACAGAATATACAGAGACCTCTAAAGCTACTCCATGAAAATATACAAATTTATACACTAAATTAAAACTACACAGAGGGCGGGCAACCCTCTAGTAGAGCCAACCCACCAATAGGAGGCGATAGAAAAGCAGAACCAAAGGCGGGAATGAAAGCAAAATGAAAGGAAACAAAACAAAGAAGACAAACGAAAACTAGCAAGCCAGGAACTATAGAGGGGAGAGATAAAGGCCTACCTAGAAATGCAAAGAATGCAGGGAGGACAAGCACGGGAGGTGCTCTACAACAAGTTCACCTTGGAATGATCATGCACCAGCACCGCAAACCACTATTCAATTAACCACTAAGCACATGAGCAAAATGTTGTTTAATCGCCTTGAAATCGCTTTGAGTGCTCTAAGTGTTTTAATCGCTGTAAATGTGAAAATGACAGGTAACTCCTATTTATACCCCTAGGGTAAAAAATGTGTTTCACTCTTTCCACAAACTCCAGAACAAGAAAACCTCCAAACTCCAGGCCCGGGGATTCCATGCAACCATACCTTCTCGCAAAAGAAGACATGATGGAAGAGAATCCCGGAGTCTGGGATCCGTCTCTCAAAAGAAAAAAAAACTTCAGGAGCGGGTCCTGGAGACACGAGAAGACAAAAGAAAAAAGAAAGGCAACCCTCGCGGAAGTAAAGTCTGGAGGGAAAATGAGGAAAATAAAAGAAAACAAGGGAAAGAGCAAAAGAGAAAAGGGGGACCCAATATTTTTCCTACAAAATGTAGGGACAGGGATGCAGGGCATAACACATGTATTGGTGTGACTCCATTGTAGTTGTAAAGACTCATTGAAGTATTTTAATTGTGCCTATGTATTCTCTTGCCATATTTGTTGAAATAAACGTAAAGTTGGTTTGAAGTATACATGAGAGAATCCAACACATTACAAATTGTCTGTAATGATCATTTTGTCGTATGAAATATAACTTGCTAAAACTAGGTTTCAAAATTCCAATGAAACAAGAAAATTGACCTCAAGGTGTGGAACCTTGCAAATGAGGCCAAAACTCTAGAGAAGGTTGGTTTCCTCTCTACTTTAGATTTAGAGGTGTTGATCCAACTAGAAAATGACCAACCATGAACTAATCCTATTCTATCATATTTCCAAGGAAAAGGGGAAGGAAGATGCATGAAAGAGAAAGGGCCGGTTGTGATGCACCTAGAGTAAAATTCATTCTTCTTTCCCAAAATAGCATAGAGAAGCGACCAAAATCACTTATAGGACCCACATAGTTTTTTGCTATATTAGTTTCTAGAGGTGAGGTGGTAGTTTGAAAAGCACCAAGATGGAAGATTAAATAAATAGTTATCCCTACAAATGAAGTTAAAGCAATATGAAAATATAAGAAATTATAAATAATGATTCATACACAAATAAAAGATGATTTTAAAAAGAGTGCATATACTGAAAAATAAGTGAAGTGACGAATTTTATTGATATAAAGGCATGAGATTGTTTGCAATTACAAAAAATGCAAAAAATAAATATTTGCAAGAGAAACAAGTGAAGAACCCTTATTGTAGATACCCTAAATTTGACTATGCAAATTTACTAAATTCATATCCCTAATTGTTCTTCTAAGCCTAATGATTAATGAGATATAATTTAATTAATTATTATTCATCCTTTCTATAACTAATTTAAATAATTACTTATATTTTCCTTCATTCTTTTAAATTTTAATTGAATGATTCTGATTGTTCCTCCTAAAGTTTAATTAATCCTAATTAATTAAACCTAACCTTAGCCTAATATCCTATTTCTTCTATATCATGATTAGTTAATTAACTCCTTAATTTATTAACTAATCCCTTAATTCATAACTTCATTAACATTTCTTCCAAATTTCAATTCTTCTCTTATACACATGTGACCCTTTCTCCTAATTTTTAATTCCATCTCTTTCAAATATGTGATATGTGACACACACATGTCACTTTCCTCCACTTCCAACTCTACATGTGACCAAATTTTTATTTTTGTGTTCACACATGTGAGAGATGACAACTCCTTTCCCCTTACACATGTCATAGACATGTCACATTCACAAGCCCTCTATTTTTTACATATGTAATTCACAAATCAACTTAGCCTTACACATGTTATAGACATGTCCCTTTCATAAGCTTCACCGTGTGTTTCTCACACATGTGTGAGCACACTTATCCATTATACATCCACTCTACTTGTCACAAGGATAATCCCTCAATCCATGCCATCTCCTTGAATCAATCTAGCTCTATGTTAATAATTGAATCATAGCCTTTGATTCTCCTAATGAAAAATCTATAAATAGAGGCCTTGGGACTCATTTTAGGAATCCACCTTCACCATATGGTTATGCTTACATTTTTCTTCTATCCTCATCATTTTCATCCTAATATCATGTTTCTAGATCAATAAGAAACCACATTCTTCCCATCAAAAACAACATCAAAGAAGCAAATTACGTGGTTAAGGGTGCCTCTACTTTAGTCCATCAAGTATAGTGAGGTAATATAGGTCTTTTGAATTGAATTGCACATTGTATTATTTTTTTCAAACCTTTATTTCATCAAATGCATTTTGGCACGCCTGGTGGGACCTATGTCCTTTTGAAACTAATCCAAATTTTTAGTTTTATGGAATTTCACGTCGTTGACTATAGATAGGAGTCTACATTTTTTGGAATCTTTTCCTACGGATTGGAGTCTGCACTTTATCTGAATTTTAACACTTTTATTGAAATGATTTTGTTATTTTGGTGTCTTGTCAGCTTTTAACGATAACCTTGTTCAATGTTGGCCAACTTTTGTGCTTTTAACCTAATATATGATCAAATTAACAAGTTATGTTATAGATTCACGGACTGTGGGTTGGAGTTTTTGTCAACAAATCAATGTCCTCGCCTATTAATTGATGTCTCCACCTACAAATCGACATCTTCACCTGCAAATTGGAGTCTCTTCTTGAAATTTAATCAAAATAACAAGTTATCTTGAAGATTTTAGCAACTAAATATAGATTGGCATTTCTATACATGGATTGGCCTATGCTTTTTGGCGTGTATGCCTATGAATCGACTTCTCCACTATGAAAATAACAGTCTTACAAAAATGGGCATACTTTTTTCTTAGGTGTCAAATTATTTAAATTTAAAATGCGTTGGAGAGATGAATTGGATCTCTATAATGGGTTGTAAACTATTTCTACACATATTTTTTCAAAAATAAGGTACATGCTTTCAAAGTCACCCCTTTTTTTTTTGCAATCTTAAGACGTACATAATTTTTTTATATGAAATCATAATTTGGTTAAAAAAAATTCAAGTTTATCCGAAGGACATAAGGAATATTTTTTAATCTTTATGCAATATTTTTGGTTTTTTCTTTGCACATTTAATAATTGGGCTTAAAATTAACCTCTCACATTTGGATTTGGATCTAAAATGAAAAAGTGTATTTTATCCATTGATATTGCTTTTTCTCCTCTCACTACTTAGGGTGAACTTGAGTGCACCATAAATAAGTGGTCTTGTTTTCTTTTTTAGGAGGCCTTCTTTGGGATTTGGTGAAGTTAGGATTGAGTAATACTAAGGGGGGGGGGGGGGGGGGA
>MU226385.1:806958-832179 GCA_018584345.1 Thuja plicata
TAGTATCTAGCATCTAATGCTACCATCCTTGATCAAACACTCACTTGGCCTGTCAATAGGTATCAGGCATATCCAATGCTACTTTCTATGATCAAACTTTTTGATACTCCTTGGGATGTATCTCAATCACAAAAGAATTTTATGTCCTGCATGGTTAAGACACTTGATGCTTCAATGGTTAAACTGAAACACTAAATGATCTGTTCACACATACAACTTGAATTGTAGATTTTCAGATCTATTGTAAGTTCATTACCTCTTTAATCAATATAATCAATTCAATACCTTTGCTCCACACCGTTCTACTTTGTGATACTGTCTCACTACTCATCGGTGTACAGAATCCAGCTCTTTCCTCAGCTTGTTGATCAACTCTGAATGAAGACTTTCTTCTCCTTCAGAATTTCTTTAGCATCTTCCCTCTTTTCTCTTCACCCCACACAATTCCTAATGAATTGAGTTTGTCTTTTTATAGACATGATTCACTGTTTCTTGGCTTTCTTGATTCTTGGCGTGATCCACAATTCTCGCCAATCATATTTAAAGCAAACTCCATTTTTATCTCAAAGAGATCTTCTTGCCAACTAGACAAAGCAACTTTAAATCCATTACTTATCCTTGGCTTTATCTGGTTGATTAAAACAATGATAAGTATCAGTTAAGTCTATTTATAGCTCTTGACACCTAAGCATTTTTTCATTTCTGAACTCTTTGTTCTATCGGTCAACACTTCAGTTAGTCATCGGTGATAACTGACTATTCCGTCGATGTGACTTTAGTTTTCATCAGGATCTCCGTCCTTGTCTTTTCCTTCGAACAACACTATAATGTTGTCCGTCGGGTTACACTGTACTTTTCTCGTCAGGAAACACTGTGAATTTACTCATCGGAAATGCTGTGCATTTTCTCGTCGTGTAACATTGTGACTTTTCTCTTTTACTCTGACCTTCGGTGTATACAGTCACTTAGTGAATACTTGACTTATATGCATTACTGAAAGCATAGCCTTTGATTTATCGGTTCTTTGAAGTCTTTGGTAGTATGTCCATGACCATACAAATTATATCAAGTTGACATCAATGAAAATACAATACATTAACTGATTTAATCCCTTGCATGATTATCAACTTAACAACTTCAAATATTCAAATGAGTTGTAGTTTATCAATTTCATCATCCAGTCAACTCTCTTAATTATTATCACATAGTCGCCTCTCAATACAAAATAGGATTAATAATTTAAAGAGAAAATAGAAAGTTGGAACTCTTACATAACCAAAATATAGGTTATCCAAAATCATAATCCATCTTAGCTTTCTAGGAGTCCATGACATACTCCTTAAATCATCACTACTTGTTCAACTGCTCTGTTACGCTGTTCTGCTATCTTCAAATCACTTTAACTCTCTATAATCATCACCAAAATTAAATTGATATTAGGTGGAGGTCATACATACTCCATAGTGTCTTCCACTAAGCTTTCTAGTTATAAAACATCATACTTGATCTTCACTATCCAAAAGAATATTGTTATACTCTGTATTTATGCTGCTGTACTTAGTCATTTTGAAGCCTATATCTCCAAAAATGAACTTCATTCCAATCAATCAATATATTAGATATGTAGCCATAAATGACAACCCATAAGTGTCTCATACCATACCAAAAACATTACTTTCGAACAATTTCTCCCTTTGGCATTGATGGAAACACTTAGCGAAAAATGACTAAGTGTCCCAACTCACCGTTTCTTCTTTTTCTCTTTAAATATATTTGTTTTTTTCTTTTCTCCTAATTCATTTTTATTCTCTTCTCCCCCTTTGACAACAATGACAAAGGTGTATCTAAAATTTACAAAAATGTAGAATTTTAGTGATTGCTCACCAATTTTAGTACATCTTGGAAGGTATCTTCCATGATCTTCACTTTTGTATTCCATGACTCAATCAACAACTGACTAAATGAATTAGTCCATTCAATGCATAGGATGATTTCTCTTTTGCCTTTAACTCTATGGGCATAGAATATGTCAATGACTCTGTAGTCTTCTCCATATGAGATAAATGAACTTCAAGAATTGATAGCTTAGGAGTGATTGGGCTCTTCAGCAAACCAAATCTTGTCATTACTCTCCCTTTTTCAATATCCAAGACATTAATCTTGTCATCGATATTTTTTATTTCTCTATCCATCTCTAACATAGATTGTGAGGAGGTCTCACAACTGCCCATCATACAATTCAGTGTAGTCCTGTATTTTTCCATAATATCTTCAATGTTCTGAATATGTCTGATAGGATTTATACAATAGCTGTATAACATCCTTCCATGCATGACACAACTTCTGCCCTTTGATGTAGATTATTTTAGAATGACCAAGTCCCATGAAATAGACTGGAAAACTTCCTTCAACTTATTCTCTTGATAACTCTTCTCTGCCTTCTCTCCAACAATCTTCACTAAAGACTCATAGTGACTATCAAAATCATCTAGTAGCAAACTCAGATTCTCTACTTCATCCTTTCCTTTAAAAATAGTAGGTACTGGGAGTATATTATTCACAATATTAGCTTCTCTATTAATTACCTTAGTCTTCTTATCTCCTTTCTTCTCAGATCTTTCTTTTGCTTTTGTGAATGCGATGAAAGATAGTCTCATCAATTCATCCTCGTCCATACTATCAACATCAATACTTAAATTTTTATCCTTACTTTCCAACAATAGAGTAGTAGATGTGTCAGGTTCATGTTTTACCTCAACTCTTTCCTTTTCATCTTTTGCTGCATCTGACTCATTTCTCTCTTCAGATTCAACTTTCTGCTCTTCCTCTTTTTGTTCTACCTCTTTTTGTTTTTCCTCTTCATCTGCCACTGTGTTGTCAATATTTCCTACAAATGGGTCCTTCTCATCAAGTGAAGTGTCAAGGGCCATAGGCACACCAGAAACATAGAAATCTAGTTGCATGATTTCTTCGCTCTTCTTAACACTTGCCTCGTCTGCCTTAGAGAACTCTCCAATTCCTATAGGTGTAGGCATAGTAGGTTTAGGAGGTGGAGTATTCTCAAGAATGTTTCTCATAAGTATCTGATCTAATTCCTTTTGAGTCTCCTCTAAGAATTCCTCATAATCTCTGCCCATAATTTTCACTAATCTTGCTTTAGTTCTCAACAAGGGTTTGAATTTACTAAATATTCTTTCTCTCTCTTCAATAAGTGCTAGCTATATTCTTATCTCCAGTTTATCATATAGTTCCTTAGGTATACTTCCCTCTATCTCTAGTAGATTCTTCTTGAAAACAAGTAAATGATTTACCACTATGTCTTCAATCTTTATTTTATCAGATTCCTCATACCTGTCATAGTATTTGTTCACTGAAACAAGCTTTCCTTGCTCAATATCTCTCTTCTCCAACATCTTCAAACCAAGCTTCCATACATGTCTGTCACTTGTGGTCTCTTTTCTGGCTTTCTTCTCTTCTCCTTAGGCCACTTCTCTTCAAATAGTGAAGAAATAGGTATCTCAAATGTCCTTTATTCATCATTGAGTGTAAAATGCACATTACCCATTATACAACTTTGTATACTATCTAGTCAATTACAAATCCCGAGATCACAAAATATGCATCATCCGATGTTGTGCTCTCAGATGTAAGTTCTATGATGTCTACTCATATCACAGCTAAGCTCGCTGGAGCTTACTCCTCAGAATTAGGGGCTGGATATATTATGATATTTTCATCCAATGCTCGCCCTAAGGCCATGCTTGGCCATTTAGGTTGATTCTACTTTGTTAGCATCAGACAAAGATCCAGTAGCATCTACTATCTCTCCCTGAACTAGTACATCATTATAATATTTGACTCTCCATACCTTACCACTGCTGTTATATTCTGCTTTCTTGAAACAATTGTCAAAATCACTCTTGTATTCTACAAGACTCTTACCAATATCACTGTCATTCTTGTTTGTATTCATAGGAGGTGGTACTCTTCTGTTATTTACTCCATTATACCTGCAAAACTTTGCAATATGACTTGAATTGTTACATTTGTAGCATATAGGAGGTCTTCTGTTATGATTAAATTGCAACTCACAATTCCTTGCAATGTGTCCAAGGTTATTACATTTGTAACATGTGATCTTAGCTGCTAATTCTTCTCTGGTGTAATCTTGTATGTATCTAGATTGATCAGGTTTTTTGCATTCTACTTTCTTGTGCCCATATACGTTGCAATTAAAAAAATAACCAGAAAAACATTTAAAAGGAGTATTACCTCTGCAATCTCTCTTCATGTGTCCAAACTTGTTACATCCAAAAAATCTACCTCTGAAAGGTCTGATATGTTCTTTAGGTTATTCAAGAATAGGTTTTTCTCCATCAATCTTTGCATCAAATTTTTCTTCTTGATTCTTAGAACATTCAGCTTCATTGAATCCAATACTAGTCATATCACCTTTAGGTTTTTGTCTGTCTCTCTGCTCATCGATCAAGTCACTGCTCATGTGAAATTTCTCAATGTGTTTATTTCCTTCAAAAAGTTCACCTTTTATGATTTGATTATATTTCTCTAATTCTAGATACTTGTTCTTGTAATGGTTGTGCTCATTCTTCATTTGTCCCATCAGAATATTAGCATTCTTCAAAGCTTCTTCAATCTTTTTTTTAGCATCCCTTTCCCGTTGAATATCTTTAGCCATTGCTTCATTATTAAGCTTCAGAGTATCATTCTCTTGTTCAAGTTTCTTTATCTGATCTGAATTATCATTGTCTGAATCCTCTTTTATCTGAACCATAAGATCCTATCTCTGATTTATGGAAAGTTCAAGCCAATCCTTTAGTTTCTTGATGAATCCCTCAGCTCTTCTTAAATTGAATCTCAAGTCACCATTTTCTTATTTTTATTTATCAAGGTCTTCAAGTGTTGCTTCAAAGTTCTCTTGCAAATTTTGTGAATCCATTCTGATCTCCCTTAAGTTGTTAGACTTAATCTCCAAGGGCCAATAGCTCTGATACCAATTGTTAGGATTGAGTAATACTGAGAGGGGGGGATGAATCAGTATTACAACAGTTTAAATTAAACTTAAACCAATTCCAAATAAACCATAAGCTTACTAAAATGAAAAGAACATAAGCAATTAACACAAAACTCATAACACAATTATTTGTTGTCAAGGAAACCCTGGCCAAGGGAAAACCTCGGTGGGGATGGTACCCACAAGCATGCACTAAATTATAATGTCCCTGTTAGGAGACCTAGCCCTGTTAGGAGGTGAATATTACATAGTAAATTTCCTTGTTAAAGTAATAAAAACCTTGTTAAAGGTATAAAACACCCTGTTAGGGGCCAACTGATCTTACGACTCTTACAACAAAATTTTTTTGTTACAAAGTGTTCTCAGTAATGAAAAAATCAGAGCATCTTCAATGCTTAGATAGTTCCAGTCATAGCTCTTCAATGATCTCTATAAACCTACACTCTTGCATTTTCCATCCGCATACATACATATCCTTCCTTTCATCATATCATATCTTCGCTTTACAAAAAGTCTTCATATATATAACTTTTTCATTATCAAGTCGACTCTCTTAATTATTACCACATAGTCGGCTCTCAATACAAAATAGAATTAATAATTTAAAGAGAAAATACAAAGTTGACACTCTTACATAACCAAAATATAGGTTATCAACTTAGCTTGGCAGGAGTCCATGACATACTCCTTAAATTATTCGCTACTTGTTCAACTGCTCTATTACGTTGCTCTACTATCTGCACATGCCTTCAAATCACTCTAACTCTCCACAATCATCACCAAAACCAAATCAATCTTAGGTGGAGGTCATACATACTCCATCGTATTTTCCACTAAGCTCGCTAGTTATAAAACATTGTACTCGATCTTCACTATCCAAAACAATATTGTTATACTCTGTATTTCTGCTTCAGTACTTAGTCATTTTGAAGACTGTATCTCCAAAACTGAACTTCATTCCAATTGATCAATATATAAGATGTGTTTCCATAAATTAAAATCCCATAAGTGTCTCATACGATACCAAAAACATCACTTGCCAATAGGTCACCCTTAGGGATGACCTCAACTCTCGTGTTCTAGCAGGTTATATATAACAGGGGATGAATTGAAAGATACCTCTCTTGTAAATAAAATCTTGTCAATCTTGGATAAGCCCCAAAGGACTTTATACCTTCAGGAAGTGAAGGTGGAGATTTGGGTTCTCATCTCCTCCCGAATGTTTGGCATTATTCCCTTTCGTCCATGCATTTGGGTTGTTGATCTATAAGTTTTGTTGTCTATTAGTGTCCCACACTTAGTCATATTAGAGGTAGGTTGGTCGGCCATCACTATGACTGAGCTGTCTCACTAAGGCTAATGCCAAGCAGTAGTTACTGCCAATAAAGTTAGAGGTTTCCATGTACTCAATGGATTCAAGGCAGATTGATTTTTGAGTTGCATAGAAGTGTTAGTGCCGATCGACAACATACAACTATGCCGAGCAACACAGTATTGACTGAGCACAAGTATTTTGTTTTGTCAAGAAAAATAGATTTTTTATATGTGTTTGGAATGGCACAAACACCAAGGTAAACTATTTTGGCTGACTTCTATGGAGAATTTAATGATCATATGCATGGATTCAATGCATTAATTATACACTATTTTTATGATCATGGATCCCTATTTAAGCCATGCAACCAATCAAATATAGATGCCTAAGCGATAAACTATGATAGATCTAGATCGTTGATATTGATCTAGTCTATATATGGGATGCTTCAAACCCCAATATATGTGTGTTAGAGATTGTATGTTTGGATGTAGATGTGAAGAGAAAAGATCAGAAGCATATGCATACTTTGCATATCTGAAGAATTGACTAGACAGAGTGACCGAGCAAAGCAGTGAAGAGAAGAACATAGATAAATCATATTGAGAGATCAATTAAGAGTCGGTAAGGGGAGATCCATTATTAGCATTTGAAGTGCAAACCAAAGGTTCATGTACTGATACATTCTAGCAAGTGACTCAGGGTAAATCTCTTTATAAAGTGGTCCTAACAGGCCTTTGTAAATCTCTTAATCGAGTGCTTACTTTTTTGTAAGTTTAAATGCTTTAAAAAGGTAGATTGCATAAGTCTAAAAGCTCCTAATAGGGAAGACCCCTCATAGGGTAGATCATCAAAAGTGATCAAAATTTTTATCCCTAACACACACACTTTATTACTGTAGTAGTGAAGATTTGTGGGTGTCATCCCCACCCTAGTTTTACCTCCATGGGTTTCTGGGTTACCAAAATATTTGTGTTATGTATTCATGATTAGATGTTAGACCTTTATAACATTTCACTTTATGTGTACGAATGCATGGTTGAATCAGTTAGTTGAGAATTTGTAGAAGTTTTATAGATCTGATTCACCCCCCTCTCAGTTACTATTTTCCCATATTAGACTTCCAACAATTGGTATCAAAGCTTTCTTGTCTTAAAAGAAGTCTAACCACTTGAGAGTTAAGATCTTGGAAATGGAGGCTTATAAGTTGGGAAAGGTCATTGAGAATTATAATATTCATATTCAGGTGGCGCTACAACAACTTGAGATAGATATAGAATAATTAAAGAAATCCTTGAAAGCTAGGAAGGAATTGGCAACTCAGATGAAAGATACTCAATATAAGGAAGAAGACACTGAAGGTCTATTTGAAAATGACGATTCAAAAGAAAGAAATGCAGCGATTGTAGATCTATTGGAGAAGAATAACACACTGAAAGAATAAGTCAAAATTCTGAAGATAGAACAAGAAATTCAATCTATAACACTGTGTGAGGTGATTGATCAGAAGAAGAAAGCTAAGGAAGATAAGAAAATGACAGAAGAAGACAAGAGACATATGGCTACAAGACTTGATGAAAGGATTAATGATGTGCATAAGCTCACAAACAGTCAGCTAGACATGGTCAACCAACTATTATTTGCAAATCAAGAGATGAACATAAAAGAAATTGAAAACACTTATCTGAAATCCGAGAACAATCAACTGAAAAATGAGTTGAGATCTGAAAGAGAACTCATTGAGAGAATAAACAAACCAAATGAAACATTGAGATACTTTGAGGAACTTATGAGATCACCAAGAAGAAATAGTGACACATCTGGACTTGGACATACCAAGCACTAGTCTTCCGCTGAAGAAGGAGAATCATCAAAGAATGGAGAACTGAGGAATAGGTTTTTTTCTTTCTATTGTTGATCATGTCTAGTTTTGAAGATATTAAAGTCTCCAATTTTTAAGTTGCCAAAGAAATTTTATAAATTTAATTTTGAGATCCAATGAACTCTCAAATAGCCTTTAGTTTAGGGATGCTATTTCAACCCCTTATATTCCAAGGTAGGACAATCATTTTATGAGAAGGAGAGAAATGAGAATCAATGGTCTTCATAGAACCAAACTCCAAGAATGTCTCAATAATTTACTTTACCTTTTTTAATGACCTTTATCCCTACTCTTTGTTGTAGGAGGCCTTGTAGGGGAACCTTTACTAATATACTTTTTGTTGGATTCCCAATATTGGTTGGTTTCCCTTAATTTCACTACCCTCTAGAGATTCCTTCTCCAAATTAATCACTGAGTTGGTAAGACCTGGATAATTACTTGCTTCTTTACTTCTATTTCCTTCCAACACACCTAAAGTTAACAAAGAAATATTTGTATCTATTGGGGTATCAAGATCTGCATCTTGAGTATCAACCTTGAGAGTAATATCCTTCTCAAAATTTATTTGATCCATTCACTAAGAAACTAGACCAATAGCTTTATGACCTTTTTGAAATTGTTCCAATTCCTCTAATGCATCAAACCTATTGAACAACTCATTAGATTGCCCATCCTTGAGAATTTTCTTTTGACCTCTTCCCTTACTTTGTAGTTTGACCATGATGAACATTTTTGTATCCTCTACCACGTGTGCTTTTCCTTTGTCTTTTTTATGTAATGGGTGGGAGGAACCATTATTTATTTCCCTTGCATGGTTATATTTCAAACCCATTCACTACAAATCAGTATATTCACAAAAAAATTAGTAATGAAAAGGAAGTGTTTCATAATATATTTTTTGAATCCAAGATGAATTTCCTTGGAACTAGGTAAGGTCTTAGTCAAATCAATTTCAACATAAAAATGAAAATAAGTGATTAACTTTTTATTCATATTTTTTTCTCGAAGGGACCACTATCTTACCAAGATGTACTGCAACTTAGTTGAATATATAATTTCTCTTGTATTCCAGTGGAAACCATGGAAGCCTCGCCCATAATAGAGCCATTAATGGAAGCTCTTCTATAGGGTTAAATGCAACATTCCATGAATTAATGAAGAGAACAACTTGATTGTACAAGTAGGGCCCACCTTCAAAAACCTTATTTTCGTCTGACATGCATAAAAAAAAATCAAAAAATAATTTTTTGTAGCCTACAACACTTCCATTTCCCCCTCAGGATTCCATGTGCAACACACCCATAATTCCAAGAAGGGCAAAGACACCTGAATCCCCATGAACTTATAAATCAAGGAATGATTTGTCAAATAGCTATTATCATCCTCAACAAAATTAGGTTGGATCACAAGAATATGCCTATTATCACTCCTTGCAAGGTACCCATTTACCTTTATAGGATTAAGAACATCAATTTGTGAAGAATTTTATCCCATGCGTGAATTGTTTAGACCAAAAAAATAATTCTCATGCATGAATGGAACCAAAATCCCCCCTAACATAACATCTCTTAAGGGGAGATTCTTCTTTCTTGAGATGTCTCCATGCATTACCATATAGAGAAATCAAAGAAAAAATTCATGAAGTCTACACCCAAACCCCTCTCCATACTCTCATGCATGCTACATAAAAGACATAAGAAAATACAAAAATAGAGGAAACATTATGAACAAGGTGCTCCAAACCATAACCACTGAATAAAAATTTTCACCTGCCAAAATGTAGACCAAAACCTTAGAAAATACACTTAAAAACTAGTGCCACAGACCCCTCATACACTTAATACCACAACAACCCCACCATTTTCTACTCATGAAGCACATGCAGACATAAAAAATGACTAGGCCTCTTGGCCCTAGCCACAACCTCCTTCGTTAATTGTAATAGCCATCATCTAGTGTTTATTCTTTTTTCTGTTCAATTTTTCTATATTTTGTTGTTAATTGAATTTATTTTGAAAATTCCAATATATATTTTTTTCTATCTTTTCAAGATGCATTTTACTTATATATTATATTTTTTCTTCACTCTTGTTTTTTTGGGCGGTAAAAGGCCTAGGCCAACAATTTTATTAATTATAAATAAAGGTACATCAGATGTCCCGTTCATTGCGAGCACCGGTAGGAAAGAACGAGACTAAGAAAACCTCAGGTCTTGCTCGGGGTTTTTCAACCCAATTCATAAAAAGTAATTAAAATAAAACTTAAAAGTGTTTTTGATTAAGGAAAACGGGTTTTGATGAGTTCCTGAAACCCTACAGAGCTAAAACTAAACCATAAACATAGTATCGATTAGCAACAACATAAATGGATCAGGCTAACCAACAGCCAAACAAAATAGTCCCAACGAGAACCTAAAGCCAGGGACAAAACCAAAAAGACCAGGCAAAAAAGCCAGGATCACAATTCAAGCAATTTCTTTGAGAATCTCAGCAGCACGAAACTCCAACTCAGTCATTCTACCCGCAGCCTCTTTCAGATCAGACAGGTCTTTATAAACTTAAAAGTGTTATGCCTTGGACAACCAGTACAATTTTAGCCCTTTGGCTATACATATCCAGTTTGATTCTCAAGGTTTTATATTGTAAATTGTTCTTCCAATTTTATGGATCTGATTGCTTGTAATCCTTGTCTTTACCCTTGTACTTTCTTCAGATGTTATTTCTCTTTAAAATGTTGTATATCGTTTCATTAGATCCCTTTCTCCTTGCCTCTATTGTTTATGTTATCTTGGTTTGGCTTATTTATTAAAATTGATGTTTAGGATTTACTTTGTGACCTGCATCACAACTTTAAAACAACACGAAAACTTTACCAAGAACTTTGTGAAGACGTTAGTACAGACCTTGTATAGTTCTTTCATTATATGTATTTTTAGAGATCATAAATAGAGTAATTTATCAATATCGTAACCTTCAGTACCTTAATTATTTATTTTATGGGCAACATCAAGCATTTATCACCTATAACCGTTGTAACCCAGTAATTTATTCTTAAATCACTATTAATTTACCCCATCCAACATAGTGAGAGATTATAAAGATTATAGTAAATTGCCTTTGTCTGTGATTATGAGGAGCAGCACTAAAAAGAACCACAAGATTGTTTAAGATAAATAGTTATACCAAGTGTAGATTATAATAGCATTTGGTCTCTATATGTAAAAATGATATTAAAACCTTTTCCCCTGCCTTATTATACATCACTTATTTTGATATCAACATCAACATTTGGGTATTAACCTTAATCTATTCTTATATGTAAGAGAGGGTATAAATATTAACAATAGAAGAAATAGTACACACACACACACACACACACACACACACATGCTAACCTTTATTCATGTATCATTGACTGATACATGCATAATTAATATCTGTTAGTATCATAATTGGATCAAGTCTAAATTTATCCTTTTGTTATTTTTATGAAATTTAATAATTGATTTATCTAATCAATTATATATTTTTAAGATCGCCCCCTTTTCCCTCAAATCATTTCTTTGGTATGTAGCTTTTTTGAGGGAGCTAGACACTAGTTCTTGTTACTTTTCGACTAGTGCATCTCTCTCCTTTGAACATTAGAAAGTAAAATTTTAGCAGCATTGACTAATGTTGACAAGACAATGAGGCCAAAGGACTAATTATCTTCTTGATAGTTTGTGAAATATTGACCAAATATAATAAAATGAAAGAAGTTAGAATGTGTATGTAGAAATTAGATAACTTAATTTTTTGATATATTTTTATCTACATTCACACATGATACATAACTCATTATACAACATATTTTGCATATTAGATGTGAATTCCACTCTAAAAAATCTCCATAAGAAACATTAAATGGAATCAATTTATATTCGCTATAGATAATCCATAAACTAATATGAAAGCTATTAGATGCTTTTAATTTTATTAAAAAAATATAATGTTAATTTCTTCCTTTTTAATCAATGTTAACTAACATCCAATACAATTGTTTTTTAAGATACTATGATAGTTTGAGTGTTACAATCACTTTCTTGTAAAGAAATTTCACTTGTTCCCTTGTCTAAGGTGGTCATGAGAATAGTTTGTTTATGCTAACTTACAAAGGAATCTATGCATTAGTATTTGTTCCACCCCCAACATGTTTAATCACCAAATTTTGTCAGTCTTCTTGCAGATATAATGGTTGTTCTTTCTTCTTTTCAAAAGTTATCTTGCATCGAAAAGGAAACATTAATAATTCCAGAAAAGAACTTATCATTCAGATAAAATCAAAGATTCAACCATGTTCTCATTGTTTATTTTTATGTTCTCAATCTACGTTGACCTGAAAAGTATTCACTGTTACAAAAACGGCTATTCTTTCTATTTGGGGCATTGCTACATGATAAAATCAACCACATAATTATTTCCCTTGAGCTTGGTACTCTGTACTTGGCCATCCATTTTCCCTGCAAATTCCACAACCAGTATTATCTTCCTGTCACTTTCTCTTAGTGGACATTCTTAATATCTCAAACTGATTATTTCTTACAATCAAAAGAGCAGCAAAACATCTGAGAGGATTCATTTGCACAGTGTCTCTCATTTCTAATAATCATGACCTGTAAGGAAATATATTTTAAATCTTTTCTATATAGAAAAAGAAGTTTGATGAATTTGTTCAAAAGATAGGATGTATATTCAATCTTTTTCAATTACAGAATTATCAGAAAAGAAAATATAATATTTAATATTTTCTTTGGAAAAAGAAATGTAGATAAAAAATTCAGTATATAAAAAAAAATTCTATTATATAAAGCTCAAC
Source organism: Thuja plicata (assembly GCA_018584345.1). Classification (NCBI taxonomy): domain Eukaryota; kingdom Viridiplantae; phylum Streptophyta; class Pinopsida; order Cupressales; family Cupressaceae; genus Thuja; species Thuja plicata. The sequence goes on from MU226385.1 coordinate 820,042, forward strand.
TGTTTATCAGTAAAAACAATTTTTTTTTTAGTACATCTTTGATTAAAATAAGTATTTTGAAAGGATCTTAAAACTCTTTTTACACATTTAATAGATGCATCAAAAGTAGTTTACATTAAATCAGGAAATATTCAAATTATATATCATCTATCTAACACTTTTCTTTGACAAAATTAGTCATATAAATTTCTAAATTCTAATCTAATAGAAGACTAAACAAGTCCTTCAAACCACTCCTTGTTTATGGGTTTCTGGGATGACTAGGCTAGCCCAATGGACTATGTTTTCTTTTTATGCTATACCTTTAATGCTAAGACTTTGATGAACTTTTTCAGCCCTACGTGACACATTTTTATGTTTTTTAAGTTCCATATTCTGAACTCGGCTTATTTTGAGACTCTCATATGTGCTGGTGGTGTTCTGGTTTCTTTATTTTGGTTTTTGATAGAGGTAGACTGCTGTGTTGCTATGCTTTGACTAGTACTCTAGATTTGGTTAATTTGCTGTTCATTCATTTCTAGAATGTTGTTTACTGTACCACAGGCCAGCACCCTCTTGCTACTGCTTTTATAAAAAATAAATCCTTCAAACTACTCCCATCATAATTGGGAATATAATTTAGAAAAAAAACTATATTTCTTTTTTACACTTCTTTTGGCATTAAAGATATTATTCAGAAAATAAATGATATTTTTCTTTTACAGACTCTTCATTTATTTTGTTAAGATTTTGATCTAGTCTTTAGACAGACCCCTGAACATATCAATGACAAAAGATACTAACCCACTATCCTTGCACTTCTTTTGGAGCATTAATAACTCCTCCCCATTATCTCGCTCCCCTTTTGACCCTTTTTTCCAATATCTTTCTTAGACAGATGGTCCCTTTAGCATATCAAAGTTTATTTATGAGATCACCAATGATTAACATCACTTGATTTTCTAAGTCCCTTTGATCTCCTCCATCAGTGGAGTGAGTGTTGGCTCTAAAGGAACTGATAGCATTCTCAAGCCCAGTAATAAAAGAGATAAAAATGCATTCACCATACACTCCAAATCGTTTGAATCGAACATGACAAACAAATAGAGATATATGAAGAAAGAATTGTGGTTTTCCATAAGTATTGATGGAAGAATAACATCAATCAAGCGTGCCATCATTTTGTGAACATAATAACGCATGATTATCCCCACTTTGCATGCTCAAAGAATAATCCATGAAGAACCTTGTACTTCATTTTTTTTGTATGCTTCTTGATCCCCGGGTTAATCTTGGTCACTTTCCTGTTATCTATGTTGGTTCTCTGTGAAGAAATGCACAACATAATATACCACAAATTATAGCATATTCAATATTGGATAAGACAAACATCAATTAGAGAGCATTTTCTGTATGCAGGAATAAGTGGAGCATGTGCAAGAAGAGCCATGTAAAAAAATTAGCAATTTAGGGATATTGTTTGCAATTGTTATCATCGAAAAGTGTCACGACAAAGGTAAGAAAGTCACCCCTGTCATGGACTAGGCTGATTTATTCACCCCTATCCTTCTATTTTGGCCTAAAATTTGGTTTGGAGGTCAATCACAGTCTCTATTCCTCAAATATGGTTCTAGAATCCGTCTCTCAGTATGCGATTGTCTATATAAAATCATTTTATTTTATCTTATCTTATCTTATCCTATATATCTCTATCTAGCAATAGATCTTGCATTTATAAAATACACTCTCATAGCCATAGTCCCTTATAATGAAGGATCATTGCATCCATCTAGTGCTTCATCCCTCTTAAGACCTAGTGGATCATCTTCCTTTCAATGTAAGAAGAGATATACCTAAGCTTCCTTGTTTGTTCATGCATCCTAGCGAGCCCTATTTCCTACCTTAAATTATGGTGAACTCGAATCCTTCCATCATAATTCTTATTCGGATATCTACATCTGACTTGTATGCTTCTTAATTCTATGGTTGTTTTATACAATAAAAATGAATCTAGTAAACAATAAAGATAAATTTAGTTCTTTCAATTTATGAAGTGGCACAAGGGAATTTTGTTCTTTCAATTTATTAAGTAGCACAAGGGGTGGATTTTGGTTGAGGGATGCATCTCCTTGTAGGTTCTTTTGAATTTTTGAGTCACAAGATTTTAATTCTATCATATTCATTCTTTAAATATACTATTTCTTGTAATACTCTAACTACTTATCCTACACTTCCTAATTTTAATTCTATCATTCCAAATGTACTTTGTTCTCCATCTCTATTTCTTCTCTTTTTCTTAGTTTTCTTTCTACTCTTAGAATACCCTCTCTTACTATGGTTCCTCTCATCATCATCTAATGGATTGTCAGAGTCATAGAATTTAGTTCTACTTCATTATTCATTGGGCTTTAGTTTTGTCTAAAGGATTCCCTAAAGTATAATTTTTTCTTTAGTAAGAAACCCTAGGATATCGCTTAGTCATTCCACCTCTCTTTCTCCTTATGGATTTCCTATCTCTTCCTTTTCTTCTCTTACTACTTTCTTAAGCCCTTGATTTAGCGAACTCAATGGTTTTGCTATATATTAGTCTATCTTAATGCTTCTTATACTTTCCTTAATGTCTCCTTTAATTCATTGAGTGTGGCTATTTCTATGTTCTATTAAACTTATCTATATTGTGCTCTCAAATAAATTAGTTTTGAAAATTCTACTCTTTTATTTTCTATCTTTTTTCAAGATTCATTTTATTCATACATTTAATTTTTTCTTCATTCTTCTCTCTCTCTCTCTCTCTCTCTCTCTCTCTCACACACACACACACACACACACACAAACATTTTTAACTTTATATGTGTAATTGAATTGTTCATATCTTCTTTTCTCATTTTATTTCTTTAAAAACTTAACAATTCATTTAGCTCTTCTATTGTATGTTTTAAGGATCATCCCCTTTTTCCTCAAAGCATTCCTTTGACGCCCAAGCCTTCTTGAAGGAGCTAGTTACTAGTTCTTGTTACTTTTCCACTGGTAGGTCTCCTTCATTGAATATTAGAAACCAAAATTTGGGCACCATTCATAAATTTTGACAAGACAATTAGGTCACAGGACTACTTATATCTTGTTGATAGTGTGTTTGAAATATCAACTAATGTAATAAAATGAAAGAAGTTAGAATGTGTATGTAGACATTAAATAATTTAACTTTTTTTTTTTTTTTTTTTTGTGATATATTGCTTTCTACATTTATACATGACACATAATACATTACACAACTGATATTATATATTAGATGTGAATTCTACTCTAGAGAACCGGCCACATGAGGAACATTGAATAGAATCAATACTTTTCAAGATACTACGATAGTTTGAGTGTTATAATCACTTTCTTGTAAAGGAATTTCACGTGTTCCCATGTCTAAGGTGGTCATGAGAATAGTTTGTTTATGCTAACTACAAGGGAATCAATGTATTAGTATTTGTTCCACTTGCAACATGTTTAATCACCAAATTTTGTCAGTCTTCTTGCAGATATAATTGTTCTTTCTTCTTTGTAAAAGTATCTTGCATCGAAAAGGAAACATTAATTCCAGAAAAGAACTCATCATTCAGAAAAAAACAAAGATTTAACCATGTTCTCATCATTTATTTTATCTTTCCCTGCAACTTCTTGTTTGCAAGTAGAGAAATCTACGTTGACCTGAAGAGTATTCCTTGTCGTCTACCATATGAACTGTTACAAGAAATGGTTGGTTTTTTAATATTTGGGCCATTTCTAGATGATAAAAACAACCACCTAATTATTTCCCTTGGGCTTGGACCTCAAATTTTCCACAGAGGCATCAATTTTTACTGCAAATTCCACAACCAGTATCATCTTCCTGTCACTTTCTCTTAGTGGGCATTCTTAATATCTCAAATTGATTATTTGATACAATCATCTTAGAGGATTCATTTGCACACATTAGCCCTCATTTCTAATCATCAGAACATATGATGGAATTCAATATCTTTTAAATCTTTTTCATATAGAAAAAGGAGTTTTATGAATTTGTTCAAAACATATGGTGGTTTATATTTGATTTTCTTAAATCACAGAATTAACATAAAACAAAACATAATATTCAATATTTTATTTGGGAAAAAAATCATAAATAAGAAATTGAGTATACTAAAATTCTTTTATATTACATAAAACGCAACTGTTTATCAATACAATAAGAAACTCTTACCACATGTTTTGATTAAGATAAATGTTTCGATTGAAGTTATAGATGTAAAATTTGGATTTTGAAAAGACTGAAATTCTTATTGTGCATTGTTGTTTTTATGAAACATGTCGTATATTTGTCTGTATATAACATATTACAACGATTGACTATATATCCATCTAAACTACAATATTCTGAGGATTTGAATCTTAATAGGTGACTTTTATATTTCATATCATCGTCCTCATCAATTGTGGTCAATCAATTGAACTACAACCTTTTTTTAACCTTACAAAATGTTTAATAGATGCATCAAAAGTAATTTTACAATTGACTACAAAAAGTTCAAATTACATAACATTTATCTAATATTTTTCTTTCACAACTATACCCGTGTAAATCTCTAAAGCCTAATCCAACAGCACCTGCAATTTAATTTAAATAAAAGACTAAACAAACCGTTCAAACCACTAACAACATCCTTCAAGAATTGATTTAGAAAAGAAATGATATCTGTCTTTTACAACTCTTAATTTCTTTAGTTAAGGCCTTGATCTAGCCTTTACACAGATACCTGAACATATCAATGATACAAGATTCTAACCCACTATCCTTTCACTTATTTTTTAGCATTAAAAACCCCTCTACATAATCTTCCTCCCCCTTTTGACCACCTTTTCCACTATCTTTCTTAGACATTGATTATCTTTCTTAGTTATCAAAAATTATTTTATGAGATCAGTAATGATGAAAATGTCTTGATTTTCTAAGTTTCTCCTGAATCAATGGAGTGAGTGTTGGATCTAAAGGAACTGATCTGGATCCTTTAAGAACTTGCAATGAGGATGTTATTGTAACAATCTCAAATCCAACAGTAAAGAACAATCTCAAATCCTTAATAGATAAAAATGCATTCATTAGTATTGATTGAAGAATAACATCATTCTAGCTTGCCATCATTCTGTGAGCATTATAACCCGTGATTATCTCCAATTTGTGATGCATTTCCCCCTACTTTGGATGGTCATGGAATGAGCAAATTTGTACTTTTTGATGAGATTGTTATCTACTTCTTGATCCCCTGGTCAATTTTGGTTAATTTCCTGTTATCTATGGTGGTTCTCTGTGAAGAAATGCACATCATGGTAAATATGGTAGGTGAAGAAATGCACATCATGGTAAATATGGTAGGTGGAGTATCAAGTGTTTTTTTTGACTACATGATGTTTTCACTATTCATGCATAGAAAAATTTACCACAAATTATAGCATTAGTTGCAGTCATTATTGTGAAAATATTACTTTGGACTTTATCAGCATAGGATAAGACTTCTAAGATTAGTTGGAGTCATTATTTTGACAATATTTATTCATAATAGGATTAATGATTGTCTTTTTCATTCACATTGACATTTGAAATTTATTATATGATAATCTTTAGGAATGCAATTTATGTTATAGGATAATCTTTTGGAATGCCATTTATTTTATAGTTGTTAATAGATTATTTTATTATCATTGATGGACTTGTAGTTTGGAAAGATTTCTCTTTTTTTAACTCTGTCTCAGATTTGGTGATAGAACTTGTTAGCTCTTTTTCTTGCAAGAATCAACAATACATCAACTATGCTTGACCTCTATTCCCAACACAGATTCTTACATGGAAAAGGCTTATTAACAAGGATGAAATCCTTCTTCACTTCGAGCTCCACAAACTCAGGCGGGTGTACCTACTTGCAGACTCACTGAATGACAGAGAATCTCACAGTGGACTAAGGATTTATAATCCTTCTTCTTTTTAAGTTCTCAGAACTACGAAGGCTAACCTATTGATTCACTCTTCAAGGAATCACTAAAATGAATTGAACTGAATACAATTAGCTAGACATGAATTTGATATAACAAAAATATAAAGATTGATTAAAATTGGATTGATGATAACAACCACTTGTCAGCATTTTGGTCAGTGCCCAATCATGGGTCATAGAGTCAAAATAAAACATACATACATCAGAGATAATTAATGGAAATACAAATAAACCTCAGATGGAATGCCTTACAAACTATCCTCTCATCCTCACACCCATGTATCAAATTCTTGCATACACCCTAACCCTCTGCAATTATCTGCAAGATTTAAAACTCTCCTTGAAAGCACCTCACAAACAATGACATGGTTACCTTATAACCAGTATACTCAAAATGCCTTACAAATTGAACATACAAGAACTAAGAGAAAATGCAAAAAGATATCATTGGTATCAAAATGGAGATTCCATTGTATTTTATTAATGTAAGCTTGATATAAGTACATTCAAAGACTCAAAACCAAAATTCAGACACAATTTAGAAGTTTGTCTTGTAGTTTTTTTTTTTTACCATCCTTATTACAATATTACAACTTGCTACTTATAGAAAGTCTTAGTCATCTTGGAATCCTTGTGGAAAATAAGGATGCAACAAGCTACGGACGAGTAGGCTTGAGGACAAAATATAGCTTACAGATGAGACAAAATTTTAGGCGGATGGGATAACAAATCTTTGTTACAAGCCATGTAATCTTTTGTCCTATGACTGCCTAAATGCTTGAAGTTGTTCTAAGGTGGCTGGGTCCTTGTCATCTGGAATTTTTCCTCTTGCTGATGAAGAGCCCCCAATATCTGATTTGCTCAATCTGCTCAGCATCTTTGGTGTTCGTTGTCACTCTTATACTTACTGTCTCATGCTACCAGAGTGACTATACCATACTTGTTAACCCATGTGGTGAACACCTCATCATTTGGCCAACTGAAACTAAGGACCTCATCCTTTTGGTCGTTGAATTCTTCCCAATCAACATTGGCTTTCTCAAACTCTGCCTCCCAGGATTCAAAAAATGCCTTGGCTTTATTTAAAATGTCAATAGTTAACACAAACCAGCTAGTGTTTTCTAATGTAATAATACTTTTTACCCTGCTAGTCAGTGTTTCATTCAGTTGCCTTAGCCATAGGGCTTCATTCTTTATGTTCCCATCCTCTTTGAACATATTGGGAAACATGTCATATCTATCCCTAGAGAACTCTCCTCTCAAAGTTTCTATTCTTTTGACGACCATGTTCTTCTTGGTATCCAAGTTAACCATCAATTTGAGACATTTGTGGGTGTTTGTCAGGATGATATCAATATTGTTCTGCTCCTTTGAAACAGAGTAAAATTGTTTAATATGGGCTGCTTTTCCCTTCCAGTTATCCATTATTAGGTCTCATTGTTTCTTACCCTCATCATGTCTGCTCATGATGCCTGCAATCTTCTTTCCCAGTAAATAGAGGTTAGAAAGGTTGACCTCACTAGCACACCTCTTGAGGTTGGAAAATATCTGGTCAAAATGCCTTTGCTTCACTAATTCCTCAGCCTCTTTGTATGCAGGGGAGTCTTCGAGATCCCTTTTTCCCTCTTCTTCTAGCCTTGATCTTTCATGATCAACCTGCTTTTCTCAGCCTCTAGTTCTGCTCTTTTAGCATCAATGGCTTCTTGGGTAGTGGCACTCAAAGGTGCAGGGGATGGGGGATAAGTCACAAATGGACAAGAGGAAGAGGGTTGGTGAGGTTCCTGAGCAATTACCCCTTGGGGCATTAATTGGACCTTTTGCTTACCCTCCAATACTGCTATTCTGTTATCCTTAAATAAGGATTTGACCTTTTCCTCATTATAAGCCTTGAGTACAAATTGGTATTTCTTATTCAGGTTGTCATAAGCTTCTTTCTCTTTCTTAGCTACCCTCACGCTCAAGCTAGTTGTTTGAACAACAAGATTTGATGCTTCAGTTCCTAAAGTGTCAGCAACCCTCTTGAGAATTAGGCTTCTAGTATCCTCAATCTCATCATCTTCCTTCATTCTCCTCTTGTCCTTTTTCTTCAATGACCAAATTTCCAAGGCTGCATGGTCTTCACTAAACTAGGCACCAATTGATGTCCCAATAGTGCTCATAGGCTTCGCTTGCTTCCTGACAACATCAAAAACCACTGCATCTGCTAAATCCCATTGAGGCAGTATAAGAACTCCTTGCTTCTTAACCATTTCTCTACCCTCTTCAGGGGTGACCTTATCAAATTTGGATACCATCTCCTACTTGACTTCTTTCTCTATATCTTCCTTAGCAGAATTGGGCTGGGCTTCTTGTAGCTTTTGGCATTTATGATTGAATTCATCAATATGGCATCTCCATAAAAATTGAATGAATGCCCTAGTTTTGACAAAATTGTCATCTGACAAGAATTCATCACTGGATTGCTTGGTTATAGGATCTAATTCCTTACCTGTAAACTCTTCCACTATGAGGTTAGCTATTGTATGCCTAGGTGCCTCTGGCATCCCTTCTTGTAACTCCTGAGTAGTGACAACTACTTCACCAACATTCCTCAATTTCACTAATTGCTCAATAATGGCTTGGTCATTATATTAAATGGGGGATTGAGAAGGAGAGTACAATTCACTCTCTTGTTCTTTTGCTTCCACCCTTTGCCTTTTGGGAGAGGGCACTTCTTGAATATTAACACTTGATGGCCTCTTTCCTTTATGTTGAGGAGGCTTGTCATCTTTAGGTGCGATAGTAGTGTATCCTCTCCTTTTATATACTACATAATCCCCTGGTGGGACTATTCTTCCCTGTGGAAATTTGTTCAAAATAGCAAGAGCCTTTTCTGGTTCATTTTCTATTATCCTTTGTTTCTTCTCATTTAGGGTCTGTATGATTCCCTCAAATAAAGTCATCAAGGAGTCGATCTTATAGGACCATGGGAAAAATTCCTTTAGAGGATCATAAGACTTGTCAAAATTGTGTACAAATTCCAAAGACTTCTTGTACGCCAACCACTTCTCCTTCCTGACCTCCTGGACACCAAGGTCAAAAATGTTTCTGATGATATCCTCAGGGTAGTTGAACTGATGTTCTAATGCCAAGCACTTAGTCCTTTTTCTGAACATACCCATTATGAAATCTTCATTATCCGCACACCTAGATACAAACGTGGCTAGATGATAAGGCTCAAAATACTTATTGAATTGTGTCCACCCACCTTTGGTTACGATGAAATGATGGGCTCTGGTGAGGGTAGGGAAAATGTTTCCCTTCATCTTTCTAGTCAGGGCTTCTTCCTCAAAGAAGTCTGCATTGTTGAACAAGAACATATGCATCATGAGGTAATACCATCCCATTGGTTTAAGTATGTTGTTGTCCTGGATTCCTTCCAAACCCTCATGCATTTCCTGGGCAAGATAAGATGCAAAGTTAAATACTACTGATAGGTGGGGATGCAGAATCTGAATGACCATTAGCATTATGTGGACAGGCATTGTTGTTTCTTCATCCACCCCCAAAACTTGGCATAGAGCACTGTACATTTTTCTGGCCTTGCCATTAAATAAATCCAATTTGAAAGGTTCTGGGGTCCTAGGCCCTACTTCAACCAAGTTCCCTATTTTATTAAAGTATCCCTTCAATGCCTCATCCCTGTAATACTCCCTCTGAGTCTGGTATACTTCTTTAAAGTACTCAAAATCAATATCATCCATATGTACTAAGGTGTCAGTCAACTTGAAGATTCTTCTGATTTCATAAGCTGATACAATTAATAGCACATTTCTCTAGGTATCCCTAACAACCCTAGCCACCTTGTCATAAGTGTTTGCAATCAAAGTGAACAAATCACTGTCCATAAACACACTAGGTGCTATCAGTTTTCCTATGTCTAACTCTCAAATGTTACAGTCTATGATAGGGGCATTCCTTTGGCTATAAGCTGTTCTGAACAGAGTAAGACCATCAAAACTGGTCTTGACATCTTTTTCCCATCTACCGGAATCATATAACCTGTCTCCAATTTTGAAACGGGGATGCGGTGGAACTATTATTTTAATTTGAGTGGCATCTCCTGTAGACAATGGAAGTTGTTGTAACAAATCCTCCCTAACGTTTCTCTTCTGATAATCAACTTCTCCATAAATCTCAATTCTAGGGGCCATTCTGAATCTAGGGCTTTTTCAATATTAAATTTAAATTCTGAGACAAGAGTTCTAAAAACCCTTCTGAACTGCAAATCTCACTAACAACCTGAATGCTGGTGAATCAGAAAAGCTTACCTGTTCTGTACAGTAGTCATGTGAAGCTAATTATCTCTACAGTTCTATTTTTGCTCAAATGACTTTGATGAATTATTGTGACTGCAAGTTGACTTAACCAATTTTACGGCCTCAATCAAATTAGTCTTTCGAATTGAATTCGACTAGAGTGGCCACACGTTCTACAATCAATTCGCAAGCTTCAATTTCACTACTTAACGGCTCTCTGCAACACATTTTAACAACTTTGAATTTGAGCTGTAGATTCTGGACATCATTTTCTGCATCTGACAGCTATCTTATTTTTCTAAAAATAACTGTTTACCTAGGACATGTGTCAGCACCGCTTAATCGCTTACTCACTAGATGTTGAGCACTTTTCTTTTAAGTCATTAAGCTGACCGTTAGATGTAAAACAAATTAACTACCTTTTAAACTCTTGCCAGCTCTGAGTATCTGGGTCCACCAGCTGCCAGGTGTCATCACCACTTAATGGCTTAACCGATAGATGTCATGCATCTTGGATATAAGCCATCAAGCCCACCGTTAGATCCTTCTAAGATTTAGCTACCTTTATGCTGTCTGCGACCAGACCCACATTATTTCCTGGACACGTGTCGCTACCACTTAATGGCTTACGCATTAGATTCTGCGCACTTTTCCTTTAAGCGTTTAAGCAAGCCGTCAGATTCCTTCATACTTGCCCACTATTTAACTTAGAACCTTTACGACTTTTCAGCCCCACCAAGGACACGCGTCGCCACCGCTTAATGGCTTAACCGATAGATTTTGTTTACTTTTTGACTAAGCTAGTAAGCGGGCCGTTTGATCAAAACCAACTTGCTCACCACATAGGATAATGAAGTAAAAGGGACTTTTTCAGTGGCATGACTTAGGAAATATTAAAGCGGTTAGGATAACACAATCTTTTAAAATGCAACCCATTTAATGTGAACACATGACTTGAGGTAACTGTTGACACTGAAAATTTCAAGTTCAAAAGGAACGAGACATCAGGGAAGTATAGTATACATTTTTCATATTTTATATGATTTCCCTATGTTGATAATTAAAATGATAAAAAGGCGTGTATGCATGTCCTTATCTTATTTTCAATAAATTTAATGCATGTATATTTTTGAAATAAAATAATTATAAAAATAATAAACAAGGTAGTTAAGTAAAAAGGTGGCGATCGGGAGTTGAACACTCGACCTCTCAAACCAACCTTTTTTCCTATCGACCTACCCTCCTACCCCCTAACCGATTGTCCTATGTTATTCTTCGAGAATATGGGCGGGAATTGTGGGATTAATACTAGATTATTCTTTTTTTTTAAATTAAAAGTAAAAATTTGCTTGAACACATAAATGTATTGGTTCTTACTAATGTGATTTTTATTTATAATTTACCATGAAATCATTAGTATGAAAAGAATATATTTGTATTAGAAAGGATTATTATGTTTTTAAAGTTTTGAAATATTTTTATTGATGTTTATTTTTTAATTTTCAAAACCTAAAATACAATCTTTGTCTTATTCTATTAATTTAATCTTATAAAGGGTAATCAAACTTATGAGGTAAAATGGGCGTGATTGATTTTATATACGTAAATCCTAAATTTGTTTTATAAAATGATCGTAAAGTTATTTTAGCAACATTCATAATATTAGGGTTGTCATCTTGCAATAAAGTTATCATTTGCCCTAAGTTTTAATATTGAGATACGAGGTATGTGCTTCCTTCTTTTTAGGGTGAAAGGGCTCAAGTGATTATACATTACTATTGCAATTTATTTGTAAAAAGTAATTAATTGACTTCTCACCTCCATGTTAACATATGTATGTTAGG